>JAZHYW010020120.1:0-24139 GCA_037355805.1 Ixodes ricinus | reverse complement strand
ACTTCCGTTTCAGTCCGTGTACTCTGACGAACAGAACGCAGCCAGTAAAATTAACGGTTGTCAATCGCCAAAATCTGGATGTCCTGGCAGGTGTTCCCCAAGGAGTCTGTCTTGGGACCCCTTTTGTTCTTGATATATGTCAATGACATAGCTGACGACCTTGACTCGTGGTGTGACTGTAAGAAAATATTTGCAGACGACTGTGTGATTTATACTGCTGTCGCCAACATTTCGGACCAATTATCACTTAACGAAAAACTTATGTAAAATTGCTGACTGGTGTGAGAGGTGGCAGATGGTTATAAAACTACTCAAAAACATGCGCTCTTACAATAACACACAAGGAAATCTCCTATCGAATATGCGTATCATGTCCGCGATAAATCTACATTGGATTCCGTGAATGACGTAAAATACTTAAGGTCTATCTATTAATACGAAACTTAGCTGGGACACCCACATAGACAATACTTTGGGCGCCAAGGCCTACAAAAAACTGTGTTTTTAAGAAGGAAATTGGGAGCGTGCAATTGGACTGTCAGAGCTTTCAGCATGTAAAGCCCTAGTCCGTCCAGTTAAGGAATATGCCGTCAATTGTTAGTGGGACCCATTACTCAAAGAAAGATATAGAAAAAAGTGGAGAGAGATTCAGCGACTAAGTGCACGGTGACATTTTTTCTGATTTTTAGGCCTCCTCCTCTGTTGCCCGAAATGTTGAATAGATGCGGGCTAGAGATCTCGACTAGGCGGAAATTCCAAAGCATGAAAGTTTTTTTCATAAACTTTTTCGCAGCGAAACTGGCTTAAGTAAGAGACTTGTATATTCGGCCACCTCCTCGGCGCTCAAAGGGGCTAAACCACTCAAAAAATGTCAGACAATATGCACCTAGAAATAATATATTTAAGTACTCCTTTTTTTGAACGAACCATTGAAGACTAGAACTCACAGCCGGCAGACTGTGTGAACGCTTCAACATCCAATAGTTTTGACTTCTTCTCTTGTAAACATGTTGTAACTTTCCTCCCGCTAGGATGGTGGAAAACCATCCGCAGCATTTATTAAATAAAAAAAAAAACTATTCACGAAGCAGCAATGGCTTTGAGATATTTCTTTTATCATGGTGCACTTTCTTCCACCGATTCAAGAACCACCCGCGGCAGAGGCGGGGAAAGCGGAGAGTGATTTAGCGGTTTTGACATCGCATGTCGGTGTTGGCATTTTTGTTTGTGGTAGTTAAGATTCTGGTATTGGAGTTTCATCCTTAATTTAATTTTCTAGTGATGTTAGAACCCTTCATAAAGTGCTGTCGCATTCACCATGAACAAACTTGCACACTTTTGATAGCGTACGTTTGGTGAATGCTCCAGCACCATGCTTCAACGGTGCGTCCGAAGCGACTACGTAAGCATAACGTCCTGCGCTGTCCAGCGCGCTGTTTTTTAATCAGGCGACGAAAGGCAGACTTTTAGCGATGAATAACCCAAAGCTCGTCGCCTTTTCGCAAATTGTTTCAGTTGGGCTGGAGTTTATTAATAGCCCCTTTAAAATTGAAAATTCGACATGGCCAATTACACTGTGAAATAAAACGTACGTACTGTGACGTTTATTTATGCATCTAATGTCCGCCGAGCCCAAAACATATTCTGTGAAAACAACATCGGCCTATCTCTCGCGTTTTATATGTGTTGATGGTAAAAGAGCGCACTATATATACCCGTTACTATAATCTGAGTACGCCGACTGCAAGCGCTAAAAGTACACCTTTAGTATACTTACGTGCACTTCCTGTATACTGATTTTGCACTACCTTTTACTGCGGAGCACTACGATTCTATACATATACTAGTTTTGTACAGACAAGTACACTTTCAGTTCACCACCATGTTTACTAGAAGTATACTTTACGGTGCACCTAAAGTATACATTTAATACGAAGACCAAACTGAAAATGTACTTTTAGTATACTACAGTGCATTCATAGTGTACTGATTTTGAACGACTTTTCACGAAGGGAGGCATGATGTTCGGGTTGTGTGCTCGGCACCAAGCAAGGCGTACTCCATGTGCCGCTGAACTAATCAAAGAAAAATCAAGAAGAGACACAATGCAAATTGCTCACAGGACGCAGTATACCCCGTGCCAGAGTGGCGTTGTGTGCCACATACCACATTCCTGTGCCAGGTGCTACATAGGGCAAACGGAGCGGTGTGTGAACTATCGAGCTAGAGAGCACGCGGCTTCTGTTAAAGGAACATCGGCCGGACACCTCTGCACACTGCCGGTCCTGCAAGTGCAGTCCTGAAATTAACAACATTACCATTATAGAGTGACACCGGAACGCATATGCACGCTAATGCACGCAAGGTAATTGAAGCTCTGGCCATCGAGGAATAGTGTCCATATGTGCGTGATCCACGCGAAAGAAATACAATACTTGGGGTGTGGCACGGGCCGCTCAACATCCTAATGGGTGCAGCGCGCGGACATGGGGGATGGTTTTTATCATTAGCTGTAGTAAATAAAAAAGGAAAAAAATAAAAAAAGAAAAAATGATGGCGAAGTATTAAAGCAAGCAAGTTGACAGTCAGCGGTGTGTGTCGTTTCTCTCTCGGTTTTTTTCTATTTTGTAGCTGTTCAGCTGACCCTATTCAATATGTACCAACTCGCTCAAGTCAAACCTGTAGTATCTCAGGTAATGTTTGTCAACTGTCCAAACTAAATATCCACAAAGACGGCAAGAAAATTTCTCCTTGTCAGGCAATAGGTCTTTGAGTTTTATTCGCAGCTCATTTATACAGGTGGTCCGCACTCGAGCCCGCACCGTATAAATATTAAGAGATAACACAAACTGCTATGTGTATAGAAGCTTACTTTGATTATCATTCAAATTTATAAAATGCGAAAGTCCTCACACTGAAATGTAGAGAGATTCTGGAACATTTTGAACTGAATTGTGAAGGTTGTAAACCAAATATTGTGTGCGAATAACGTTCGTTTCTTAGAAAATGCTCGGGGTTTGTACTTACTTTAGAACGTCTGGGAACATGATTTATAAACATGATCCAGGACCCTTTCTCTGCGGATTACAAGGGCGCTAATTTTCACTATGTGTTTTCTGGTTGTGTCTCTGTGCGCCTTTGCGGCTCTAAAGTATGCGAGTTTAACACGCCCCAACTGGGAGATCTTTTTTTCAAAGAAGACTTGCTCCAACGAGAAAACGGAAATTACCCGCATCATCCGTGTGTTCAAGCGCCCAACTAAGTTCTCTAGTTTAAGCCTTCCTGCCTGCGACGCATATAACCTGCGCACAATGGTTATTGCTTCACGCGGTAAAAACAATATGGTGCAAACAACTTCAGATATCTCGAGCTGTATACACTATTTAAAAAATGCCTGGCGCCAGATAAATTTAGTAACTACTTAGGATGCGCAACTGGAGAATAAAAAAGTGTATATGTCAGGGCAAGCACTCCACAGTCCGCAATAATTTGAGTGCCAGAGATTACATTCTAATACTGTCACGGATGGAAAAGGTTTTGAAAAGTCTAAACTGAGACAATTCAGACTATCTGCTTACGAGTAGGAACGCAGAGCATTCCTACAAGCAGCGCGCGACGCCTTCCATTTTCAGACGGCTCTCCGGCGGTGACATCACGCGTCCCCACTGCGCAGGCGCGGGGCGCGTGCCAGCTCCACGGCTTTTTTGACGATGCATCTGGGTTGCAGTGCTTTTCTTTGTGTTTTATTGCTGAGGCGCGTCCGCTTTGACCTCGAGGGGCGTCGCCGGCTTCCGTGACGAAACCTCTGATATGACGCGTCGTCAGCCAATTGGGTTTTAAATGCCATTTTGCTCAGCCAATGGGCGTTTAGGTGCCGTTTTCGCTGCTACAGACAGCGGCTCCAGACGCCGCCGGCTTCACTCCTTAGGAGAGTTAGTGCTTTCGCATTGATAAAGGTTTAATCGGCGAGGATGTATAAAAAAAAACAAAATAAAGAACAAGCGTCGAGATATCAGAAAAGCGGGTGGTGATTGGGTGGCGTAACTGCAAGCGAATGCGAGACTGACTGGAAAAGGTCCCAAGCAGCTCCTTATCTAATGTGCGTCACGATTCTTGAATATTCAGCCCAGAAGGTTCTAGCGTCGCGCGTTCGGGGTGAGATTGAACAGGAACTTTCGAGAGCAAAAAAGCAGGACGAAGGAGAAAAGTTGCGTCCCGAGTAAACGTTTTTTCACATGCTGCGATTCTCGTCCGAAAGCGGTGCGATTTCCAGTAAATGTGCGACTAAAATCGCACTCGCACTGTCTCAGCGGCTCTGCGGCTGGTTTCCACCAAGTTTGTATTTTGACCGCAGAGTCGGTGCGATCAATTTATCGTCCACTAGCCGTTCATTCGCCAGCTTTGATCCGCGACAGTTACGTATTCGAAAATACATTTAGACACATTAAAACTTTTGGTTTAATGGTTAATTTGTGGTCAACATACCGAGAGGCATTCTTTGCTGACACACTTGTTATTTACATAATTTACAGATAGATATTTACAAACGGGCCAGTCCGAGATAATGTCTATGGCAGATGAGACGAGCCTGGGTTCCTGCCGGCGTGTTCCATCGGAGCTCTGTGTCGCGTGTGTGTCGCTCGTGGTGCGAGGCTCCTGCCTCGTTCGCAGTGCGTGCGTTGGTGCACGTTGCTCTACGGTGTAGATGGTGTCGCCCGCTTGTTCGCTACATGGGCTCCCCCTAGCGGAATAGCGGTGAAAGACGCTGTTTGCGCGCTAGTTGGTAGTGTTTTGGAGAGTGAAGCGGACGTTGCGGGGACGGGCTGGATCGGGTTGAGTTGGATGCGTGATGTCCATCGTGGCAGAGCATCCCACGTTCGCAGTGCACGTTGTGAGGTTGTCCGTGTCGTCCGAGCTCAGGATATACGCAGGCTTTAGTCGGTCGATTGAGACATGGTCTTCGCGGTTCGGGTAGGCCAGGGTAAAGTGCTTTTCAGCTCTTCCCAGGACCTTGTACGGACCATCGTATGCTGGTTGTAGGGAGCGTCGCGCAGCATCGTGTCGCACGAAGACATGCGTGGCGGTGGAGAGGTCGGGGCTCACAAAGAGTTTTTGTTGCCGGGTTCGACGTGTGGGTGAAGGACGGAGGGTGGCCATGTGGGAGCGGAGCCTTTCCACGTAGTCGAGAGGGTCAGGCAGAGAGCTGGATGGTGAAGCACAGAAGAAGTCGCTTGGTAGGCGGAGCGGGGTGCCGTAAACCAGCTCTGCTGCGCTGCATCCAAGGTCGATCTTGAGCGCAGCTCGGATTCCCAGCATGGCGAGCGGAAGATATTCACTCCATGTGGATGGCGTCGTTGCAGTGATAGCTGTTTTGAGCTGCCGATGAAATCTCTCGACGAGTCCATTCGCGCTCGGATGGTACGACGTCGTTGAGATGTGATGGAAACTAAGCAGTTTTGATAGCGTTGCGAACAGGTTGGATTGAAACTGTCTTCCGCGGTCTGTGGTTACAGTGGTAGGAATTCCGAATCTTGCAACCCACGAAGTGAGGAATGCTTGTGCAACGGCTTCAGCAGTGATATCAGTTAGGGGTACCGCCTCAGGCCATCTGGTGAAGCGATCGATGACGGTGAAGATGTACCGATAACCTTGAGATGGTGGAAGCGGTCCAATGATGTCCATGTGGAGGTGGCTGAATCGTCCGTGGGGAAGCTGGAATGTCGCAGTCGGTGAGACAGTATGGCGATGGACTTTGGTTCTCTGGCAGTTGATGCAGGCTCGTGTCCAGCGTCGGACGTCGGAGTTCATGCCAGGCCATACATACCGAGATGAAACAAGTCTTTGTGTTGACTTGATGCCAGGGTGTGCCAGGGAATGAAGTATGTTGAAGGCTTGGCGTCGGAAATCTCTAGTGAGGTAAGGACGTGGCTGACCGGTTGAAACGTCGCATACCAGTGTTGGCGATGATAAGTCCGTCTGGACTTCCTGGAGCTCCAGTGAGCAGGAGGAGGAGCTGAGTAGCGTCTGAAGTTCAGAGTCATTTTTCTGGGAAGCTGAGAGGGCCGAGTAGTCCAGAGGTGGGTGTTCTATGAAAGACGCATCGATGTGAACGCGGGAAAGAGTATCGGCTACAATGTTTTCTTGTCCTTTGATGAACCTGATGTCCGTTGTGAATTCTGATATGAATGCCAGCTGACGAATTTCTCTCGGGGAGTGCGCCGCACTGCGAGAGGCAATGGCGTACGTCAGCGGCTTGTGATCTGTGAGTATGAAGAATTGTCTCCCTTCCAGAAAGTGACGAAAGTGCTTGACAGCGGAGTAGGTGGCAAGTAACTCACGCCCAAAGGTACTGTACTTCACTTCTGTAGGGGACAGTGATTTCGAGTAGAATGCGATGGGGCACCAGCATCCATCAATCAACTGCTGACAAACTGCGCCGATCGCTGTGTCCGAGGCATCGACCATGATGGAAGTTGGAGCGTCCGATCTGGGATGCGTCAGGAGTACCACGTTGGCTAACTGGTTCTTGATTCTGACGAAGGCTTCCTCGGCTGCGGGGTTCCAGGCTAGGGGTGAAGTCTTCGCCTTGACTCCCGCGAGGAAAGCATTCAGTGGGCGAAGTACAGCAGCGCATCCTGGGAGAAAGCGACGGTAGAAATTGATAAGTCCCAGGAATTCTCTGAGTTGTCGCACATTGGTTGGTCGTGGAAAATCCTGGATCGCTTGGACTTTCGACGACAGAGGTTGAATGCCGTCTTTGTTGAGGTGGTGTCCGAGAAAGTCCAGTTCGGACACGCCGAATGTGCATTTTTGCACATTGATGGTGACACCGAATTCGTCTAGACGTTCGAAGATCGTTCGAAGGTGACATTGGTGCTCTTCAGATGTCTTGCTAAACACCAAAATGTCATCCAAATATGCGAAACAGAATGGAAGATTTCGCAGCACTTGGTCCATAAAACGCTGGAATGTTTGAGCGGCGTTTCTGAGGCCGAATGGCATCCGCACATATTCAAACAATCCAAAAGGTGTTACAATCGCTGTTTTAGGAATGTCTTCTGGTGCAATTGGGATGTGATGGTAGGCCTTCACGAGATCTAGCTTGGTGAAGATAGCCGCCCCTGCAATGGCCCCGGAGAAATCCTGAATATGTGGGATGGGATACCGGTCTGGTACCGTGACTTTGTTTAGTGCACGGTAGTCACCGCAAGTCCTCCAATCTCCAGCCTTCTTTTGGACCATGTGTAAGGGGACGACCAGCTGCTCGATGAAGGCCGGACAATACCAAGCTCGATCATGTGTTCGAACTCGTTCTTTGCGATTGTTAGCTTCTCGGGAGCTAGTCGCCGGGGTCGAGCGAAGACGGGTGGTCCGGTAGTTTCGATGGAGTGGGTAATGGTGTGCTGCGTGGATGCAGCATGGAACGATGGTCGTGTTAGTCTCGGGAAGTGATAGAGAAGTGCTTCCCATTGTGTCGAGGCTGGGGGACATGGCTGGTGAAGTTGAAGCTTTTGGTCTTGGACCTCTATTCCCTGGACGTGTAGATGCGTCTCACCATCGCGAAGCTGGTACTGACGCATGTCTACGTACTGACGCATGTCATTAAAAATGTTTAGTTATATATTATATTCGTAAAACAGTTGTGTTTATTAAGACGTTTTTTTGTACTTTAGGCAAAGTAGAGCGTGTCGCGCAAGTGTCCCAACAGTCGACCGCGCCGACAGAAATCGCACGGTTGTTGCAGCATGTGGAACCAAACAGTGCGATCGCACACGTTGCGTCGGAGGTCGCACCAATATTGTTTGCAGCAGTCGCTGCATGCGAAACAGGCTTAAGAATAAACGTGAAACTTGTAGAGATCCGTGACGGAGCTTTGCGTGGCCATATCATTAAAGAGTTAACAATTGCGTTACACATAAAAGACAAAGTACCAAGAATAGTGTAACCCCGTTTCTGAAATGAGATAAATATATGAGGGCTGCCTTCGGCGATAGGCTAGAATGGCACAAAATACATTTAATGGACTCCCTTGTAATTAAGTACAAATGCTATATTGTTCGGTAGATGTGGTGGAGCAGTTCAGAATATTTACTTGCCTTTTGTGGTATTATATATACGGGTGTTTCACAAAAGGTGGACACATTTGATATTGCGAATCTACGCGTCGCAACAAAATAAGGCTTGTGACGTTTTTGGTCCTGGGCCAGGGGCCTATTTAGGAAAATTATTGAAGCCCGGGATAATTAGGTTGTTAGTTATTTTTGCGTAACTAACTTTTTTAATATTGTGCTTAAGGGCATGGTTTCAATTAGAAAATTGATCAGCATCATCAAAAACACTAAAGAGACACATTGCAGAACGATAGAAGGCACGCGCAGCGTTTTGCGGCTTTCTGAAAAAGTGCACAAATTCGACGGGTTTTTAAGTTTCGGTTTGCTATCGGAGCGCATCTCGGCCCCGGCGGCACCTCGCCCCGTGGAGAGATAGTGCAACCAACCTCTGCTGCGCTGTCATCGCGCGACGGAAAAAAAGTAAGGTTAACACTTTTAAAGGATTATCTTATACTCCTACAGAGTGTGCTGGATATATGCTCAAAGTGAGAGTTCTGGTGACTCTTTGAAGAGTAATTAGAAATAATCCTGTGAATGGTAAAATTTGCTATTTCACACCAAGATTTTATTTCACTCCTTCGGGAAAAGTAGCTTTAAATTTATTTGCGGTGTTCGTTGAACCCATCTTTATAGAGCTACAGAAACTCTGAAAATAGTACTGTTACTCTTGTCTACAGTGTCTGTTACCTTTTAAAGAATGAGTATAATTGACACTCTGAAGAGCAACAAAAACCCATACAGGTGGTGGTGCTGGCCCCAGCAAGTGAAAGTCAGAGGAATAAAGGTATATTGCAAGGAGGACATCACTTGCGGAGTGTTAAAGTGACTTTCTCATATAAATAATTAATTTCACTCTTAAGTTATTTTCAACTGTCTTGTGAGAATTGGGTGAACTCATAAAAGTAGGGTTATCTGCATAACCTAGCGAGTGTTGTAGCGACCCTGCTCAAATGTAACTGACAGCCCTTTCGCGGTGTTCGTATAAATTTCTTATAAATACTTAAGTTTACTATTTTTCAGAATAACTGCAATTCTGTTGGAAGAGTTCCTTTAGCTTCCAAAAATAAGTTTATATATGCCCGTTTGGTGATAACTATGTTAACCCTTTAAAGGATAACCTATGGGTAGTGTTAAGTGTACTCTCTTCAGTTAGGCGTTACTTTCAGTTTGAAATATGTTGTATTAACAGCCCTAGTACAAAGTACCCAAAAGAATGGCCTTTACCTCCTGTAAAGTAATATTTCATATTAAATATTTGCCTGAAATGAATGTTTGTCCAACCTTCTGGAAGTCATTTATCAATCTAGACTGGGAAATATTTGACTCGAGATGGATTAAACACGACTGAAATGTAGCAGAAAAGCAGTAAGAGTCCCTTCAGATGGTGCCTACAACTGCATACGAAAGGTCAAATCAGTACTTGTGCAATGTAAGTGTGGGACAAAAAATCACACAAGCCATGGTGCTCTTTCACCAAATATTTTAGAGCGCAGCTCTTAGGCGCCTGTTTCCGGCTTGAGCGGCGTCGGCGTCGCCGTCGCCGTCGGCGTAACCGCGCGGTGCATGATGGGTAAATTTCCCGCCAAATTTAGCAGAAAATTTTCCCCGCTAAGTCTAGCGGAAAATTTTTCCCGCTATATTTAGCGGAAAAGTTTCCCCGCTAAGTTTAGCGGAAAATTTTCCCCTCTAAATCTAGCAGAACATTTTCCCCGCTAAATCTAGCGGAAAATTTTCCCCGCTAAATTTCGCGGAAAATTTTATCCACCCCCCGAGGTCACGTGGCCCCCAGGCCACGTGACCCCCCCCGAGGTCACGTGACTCCCCTGGTCACGTGACCCCCCTCCTCCTCAAGAGCTGCGCTCTAATTCGGCGTTACTGGGAGTTGTAAATGGCTTTCATTTTTAATTGCAAAGCAAATTATTTCTTCATATCTAAATTTGTGATTGTATCAAGAGAAGGCAGCATGATTTGAAAGTGACCATTGCAATAACTCTACATGGCAAGCAATCTTCCAGAATTTGTACAGTAAATGGCGTAGACAAAGAACAATGCAAGAATGTGAAATGCACGGCCCACTATGTCAGTCACCTTAAATTATATCTCCCTCGAGCTCCTTGATGCACAGCACTTGAAATTGGGAATTATCAGCATGCTGTACATGTAAAAGGCAGACAAAATGTAACTTCAGATGTGAAACCATTACAAATTCTAATTTAGACAATTTTTTGGGAAGATTATTTTGACATATGCTATTTTCTATAATATTTCGTTGTCAGGCTTTGTACACACATTAATCAATAAGTTTTTGCCATTTATTAGAAACATAATAAATAGAGTTGTTGGATTAGTGGAAGGTACCTTCGAATAATATGCAATATATATTCGCCTCTGTATGAACTACGTTTGCATCTTTTTTAAATATTGATAGCGGCGTGGTAGCCCTATTGAACGCGCTTCTTGCCGAACACTTTTGGCATTGCGGAGAAGCAACACCCGTGGAGCTCGCGTCACGAGTTGCTTCGCCATAGTGCACCGGTGTTTGCCAAAAAAGCGCCGTCAACGTGGCTGCCCTTCCCCAATGAACACTTCGTGAAAGACAAATATTGCAGTCACGTGCTTAGGGCGAAACCAAACTTTTAAGTGCAATGGCGCACGCACGTTGGCTTGTCTATTAAGGAGGAAGAGAGCCTTTGTGAAAGTTGATAACGACACAAGAGTAAGTTTCAAAATTAAACTGTTGACCCTAGAAGGCCTTCAGTGGCGCCAAAAAAGTGGACCTCCATTTAAGAACCACTGGTCCATTGGGGAGGGCATTCAACCACTGCAACCCGAGCGGCAATTTCCAGAACTCCATCCATAAGGTCAACCAACAAAAAGGACGGAGCGCTCGGCAGTAGGAGCCGAACGATGCGTCACCGTTCGGCCAGGGCGGGCGCCTGTTCTCCCGTTTTCATTTTATTTTTACATTTTTGTATGCGTGACCGGCGTCTCTTGGATCACGCTCTTCAGCGTCTTAGCTCTGACCTCTGCTTCGACGGCATTATAATCTTCTTTGTTTCTTTTTATTGTTCTTGTAATCTCGCGTTCCACACCAAGGCAGACACTCTTGTTCACCTCTGACAGTTTGAAGAGGCTAATATTTGCACTACCCATAACAAGTCCTAACGATACCCTTTTTCACAGCGCCTCCTGCACAACGCAAGAGGCCTATCTCTCATAAAGGCCCATACGCACATTTCTTGAATGGCCTATACTCCGTTCACCCTCAAGCTGAGGGTAGAAGCTCCAGCTTCAGCTAGAGCTTTCTGCGTTTGTTAACTGGAGTGCGAACGCGCAGGAACGCACAACCAAAGCAGTGCGGAAGCTAGGGAGCTCGCTTTAAGCTAGCGGGCCTAAAGAACAACGGAAACAAAATGTTTCACATATTTCTTTGTTTAGATACTGTCTATTTTGTGCCGGCTTCCTATAAACACTAGCCTAGACTGGTGTTTCTCGGCTGCCGCCAGGGAATTTAAGAAAATTAATTTTAAAACGAATTAACAAATTTCGAAATTGCGCCTGGTGGAGGTTTGTGAAGCTCCGTAGTAATGCCTCAACATGATGAATTCCTAAGAAGCAGGGCGAGATGTGACTTGGCGGGGAACTGTAACGCGTTTAGTACGTTCTATATGTTAAAGTTTCCTCAGTACTCTCGCAACGTGCATTCCTCACCACCAAGATCGCCGTTCTTTCCAGGGTTTAGGTGGGCACCTCTGCCAAACCAACTCTACCACTCCAACCTACGGGTGAGCAGTGAACAGCGCGCACAAATATGGCAATAACGGTTATTTCTACTTGCTGGCTCCCTCGAGCTAGTACCTCTGCGGTGTGAAACTAACACGGTGAACCGAACGCTCGTGAAACATAAAACACCGGCATGGCCGCGATTGTCGTTACGGGCAAGCTACGTATAGGCCATTGGACGGACAGCGTTCAGACATTACTACACGGCGAGATTGTCACGCGTTGACGAAACCAAGCGGCAAGGCTCGCAACTACAGTACCCGTGGCCGTGCATGAACTATTGACGTCACGAGCGCGATACGCATTGCAATTCTCGCTGGCCGACTTTGAAGCGACGGGTAGTGACCTCGCGCTCACGTCGTTTTGTTTCTGTACCCCCTTAAGAGTGAAAGGAGAATAGAATGGACAACGAAAAAAGAAAAAAAAATGAGACGTTTACAACACCCTGTAACACCGAATTAGAGGCGCAACTCTAGAGGAGGAGGAGGAGGGAAGGGCACTGAGGGGCGGGTATACACCTCCTACCTCCTCCTCACCTCCTCATCCTCCCTGCTACTCCTCCTCCCCCATCCTCTTCCTCCTCCCTCCTCCTCCTCCTCCTCGTCCTCCTCATCCTTCAAGCTCCTCCCCCTCCTCCTCCTCATCCCTCCTCACCCCTCTTCCCTTCTCCTCTTCCCCTTCTCCCCCCCCTCCTCCTTCTCACCCTCCTCCTCCTCTTACCCTCCCCTCCACCCCCTTCTTTTCCTTTCCTCCCCCTTCTTTTCCTCCCCTCCCCCTCCTCCTCCTCCCCATCCCTTCGTCCCCCTCATCCTCCTCCCCTCCTCCTTCTCCCCGCGCGGTGCATTATGGGGAATGTCCCATAATGCACCGGGCGGGGACCCTCATGACGTCACTCGTGACGTCACGTGAGACGTCACGAGCGTCCCGCAGGGTGCATTGTGGGACATTTATGTTATCCCCCTCCCTCCTCCCCGCGCGGTGCATTATGTGAAATATCCCATAATGCACCGCGCGGGACCGTCGTGACGTCACACGTGACGTCACGAGTGACATCACGAGGGTCCCACGCAATGCATTATGGGAAATTTCCCATAATGTAACGCGCGGTTACGCCGACGGCGACGGCGACGCCGACGCTGCTCAAGCTGGAAACGGGCGCCTGAGAGCTGCGCTCTAAAAAATGAAAGACGTTTACAACCCCCAGTAATCCCGAATTAGAGCGCAGCTCTTGAGGAGGAGGAGGGAAGGGTACGGAGGGGATGGTTTGCCCCTCCTCCTCATCCGTACCCTCTCCTCCTCCTTCCTCATCTACTCCTCCCGTGCTCCTCGCCTCCTCCCCTCTTCTCCTCCTCGCTTCTTCTCCTCCCTTATCCTCCCCTCATCCTCCTCCTTCCTAACCTCCCCTTCCTTGTCCCCTCCGCCTTCCCCTCCCCCTCCTTCCTCCTCCCTCCAGCGCGGGGAATTATGGGAAACGTCCCATAATGCAACGCTAGCGTCACCGCAGTGCATTATGATACGTTTCCCATAATGCACCGCGCAGTTACGCCGACGGCAACGACCACGCCGACGCGTTACGGTTACGCCGACGGAAACGCTGGCGCGTCACGCTGACGTGTCACGCCGACGCGTTACGCCGACGGCGACGCCGACAGCGCTCAAACCGGAAACGGGCGCCAAAGAGCAGCGCTCTAAAAAGTGAACTCTAGACTAATCGAAACATAACAATCATCTGTATATCATTCCAATATTTAAATACTTATAGCCCAATGTGCGAGCTCCACAGCTCAGCACGCGCATGTTCGCCGCTTCGGAAAGCGAGCAATGCACTCTTCATACACACGAACGCTGGAACTGGCACAGTCCAACAAGCCCGTTTCTGGAATGGTCTTTACTCAAGGATAAAGTCCCTTGACTAAGGCTGCGGTTCCACGGCGGCCATCTTGACGAAGCTTAAAATGTGACCCCTAGATGGCGACACCGATCCGCGTGACCAGGAGACTGGTTTGGCTCGTGGCACCCAGGGAGACGAGCTCCCAGCTTGCTCGCCTGCTAAGCGAAAAAGAGTAATGCGTAATTAGGTAGGTTCAGACTAGGTTTCATCATCATCATCGTCATTTATTAAACCTTGAAGGCCCTTACGGGCATTACACAAGGTGGGGGAACCTGCTGAAAAAACATTATATAAAGTAACAAACAAAAAGTGGGTTACATGCTGGAGAACATTGATATATAGAGCAACAAAAACAGGGAAAAAAATCACTCGAAACATCTTTAAGGAAAAACTGCTGATTAAACAGAAAAAATACGCAAATAAAACCTTTCCATAAACAGGAATTTACTTTGCTATTAGTCCAAATGCAGATGGATGGTCAGTTGGGATATGAATGCGTTATGATCTGTCTGGGTCACGATACTGTTAGGCAGGCTATTCCAGTCTGTTATTGTAAATGGCAAGGTAGAGTCAAGAAACGAAACGGACGGGGCGAAAATCGGACGAACTTTACAGATGTTATCAATGGGAGGAAATATGAGAGTGGCAGCGAATAATAGTGAAGCTCTTGTATCATCTTTATGATAGTAAATCTCGCGAGAAAGAGAGGCGTGATAATATTCTTTTAAATGAGAGCAGATAGAAGTTAGCTTTCATTCGTAAAGAAGTGATGTTGGTGTCTCGTGAGTAATCCGAAAAAAATGAATCTGATTGCGCGATTTTGAAGTGCCTCTATGTTTGTTATCAATTAATCTTGCCAAGGGGATCAGATGGATGACGCGCAATCATGTTGGGATCGTACGAGTGTAATGTAGGCTAGTTGTTTCACTGATGATGGTGCCAGAGTGTCGAACCGGAACCGAACCGAACCGAAAACCGGAACAGAACCGTTATTTTTAGCCGAACCGGAACTGAACCGAACCAGAAATCTTCGCCGCCACCTTGGAACTGAACCGGAACTGAACCGGAAAAAAATATAACGGTAACCGGTTCAAAACGGTTCACGGTAATTTTTTTTTATTACAACGTGGGTGTTTGAGAAGTAAAGAATTGGCAGCTGCATTTCTATGTAGTGATCACATATTCATAAACCGAATTGCAATCTGTAAGAAATTGTGGGTTTTCGTGGCGGTTTTGTGTTGGAACTACGATTAATCGTGTGTCACGTGGTCACGTGACGTCATGGTTTCAAGACATCCTGTCAAATAATTTCACGTCACGTGACCCCGTGGCGTAGCCGCATTAGTCACCGCGTCAGAGTCGACTTAAATTCCAGAATGTCAATTTCCCCCTCTCTTCTCCAACGTTTCGTCTGCTTCTTCCTCCTCGGCCTTCTTCTCCCTCGCCCTACCTTCTTGAGTTGCAACTGAATATAGATATATTATCGTTGTTGACACCGTGACGTCACGTGACATCACTAAAGCCCATATATACAGGAAAGTAGCGACATCCTTTGAAGAATGCCGCCTACTATCTTAGGCCAAACCAGGCGGCCCTACCGTCGACGCGAGGGTGTAAAACAGCAAAACAAAAAGATAAAAGGTTTGAGCGTCAGAGGAGGAGGAGAAGGAATGATACGCTGTTGGACTGCGGTGCATACAATGAGCTCATGTCGCCAATCAAATAACAGCGACTGTGCAACGTCATGGTCTCATCGTCTTTTTTTGAGAACATCCTTCGAGGCCTGTAGACAGTGACAGTGCGCTTTTAGTCTGTGTGTATGTATTTGCGTGTCTTTCAGCCTTTGACTGCGCTCTGACTCAAGTATAGGAAGGCCATGTGCTATCTTGGTCCAAACCAGGCGGCGCTACAGTCGACGCGCGGGTGTTCAAAAAGCAAAACATAAAGATAAGAGGTGTGCGCGTGAAAGGAGAAGGAGAAGATGTCGCTACCTTTTTTATTCAGGGGCATTAGCCATCACGACTTTTCACCGCGAGTCGTGCGACACCGTGACGTACTCGGTTGTCATGAGCCTGAGCCGAGTGCTCGGGTTCTTGACAATCAGCATCGCCAAAACATTCGTGTTGGCTCGTGTTCAATCAAAGATGAGAATAGCCGAACTCTAATAAAGCCTAAATCTCAACCCATGCTTTATTCCGTGCAAACCCTAGCGCATCAATGACTATGATGAACACTGGCGGTATACAATTCGCGTCAGATCACATTGCCACCTGTTCTAATAGCGAGTTGAGGAGGGGAAAACTGTTTGTTTCCTTTATTTTTCTGCGTCTGCCATTCAGCAGAAAGGAAAACTAATGGGTGTTTTTGCAAGCTATCAACGTCATGGATTACCTCTTAGTGGCATTTACTGAAAGTGCAAAAACTGTTGCATGAGCTATTTTACATGTACACTTCATTGAGGCACTCAAACATGTTTCCGTTGTTGCTGAACTGTCTGAGAAAGTTGTCCACGAGAATAGGAGCATTGAAAAGACTAAATATGGCTTATTAATCTGACGATAAATAGAACTACAAGTGTGCATGGCAGGGATACCTGAAAAGAAAGATTCTAGTGGCCTTTGAGGGACAGCCGAAAGTCGGCAGCCGCTCGAATTCTTGCAGTTTTGTTTAAAGTTCACAGTTTTTGGATGCAAAATAAACGAAATGGAGAATTACTGCTAACAAATGACAGAAATATAATTGTCGAATTGGCATCCCCAAACAAAGGAGAGAGTCCCTCAGAAATAAAAAGTATCCTCTGGAGGAGCATCGTCAAATTTAAAAAAAGAGGGGGGGGGTTAAAAATCTACTTTGTTGTGAAGGTTCCTCTGCTCCGCATCTTCGGTACAGAGCTGACAGCGTGATCCTGCAAAACTACTTCGTTTGCGACGTCACTCCTACCAGAAAGCGCCTTTTTGTGGTGCCAGACGCTCTGCGCCGTTCCTCACGACGCTGCACCAGGCAAGAATAATGTTTGTTTCTTAATATATGGGTTGTACTGAGCGCGAACCTTCTGCAGCGTACATTTTGCACCTCCGGGATTTGATTTTCTCAGCAAAGAAGATCTCTGACCACTGCATATAGGGGTATTCACTGGCCGCCATATTTGAGGTCACCGTTTAGAGCGCATGCTCAGAACAAGCTCGCATTAATAGGCTGCCAAGACCGGCAATCTTGATGGTGCGGGGTGCACGTTGCAAAATAACTCTAGAAGCTCGCCATCAGCACGTGCTCAGCATTAGCGCACACAGATATGGCCGCCAGTGAATACACCCTATAGTCCGATGATGTCACGGGCAAACCATGTTAAACAGTTCAGTTTTCTGTCGAAATGTGATGTTCTCAACACAATACTCCCTTTCACTTTCAGTGTGAGCGTAGCAGAAGATAAAATAGTGAGCTCCGGTCTTTCAGCGTCCAAGCACGCGCGCTCCTGCAGTGCAAGGGGACGGGACCAAAGGCTCGTGCTTGCAGCATAGTAAAGTAGAGATTTGGGCCAGTTGGTTTATTCCAAACAAAAAGCGCCGAAAAAATACAGGGACACAAACGAAGGGAAACAGGACAAGGCGCACTCTCAACGGCAGTTTATTGAAAATTTACACGTTCTATATCCACGAAAACCCGGTTTACCTTATCTGCTCAACCCGCGTTTCAAAAATTTAAACTCATTTGCAGATAAAGATAGGGACGTATCACTTATACATTTCATCTCCCTGGTCCTAAATTCATATGCCTCGTGTAAGTCTCGCGACACTTTATCTTTGTACCTAGTCAAAGTCTTAGTGTTTTGTAGCATAGGCTGCTTCTGGACTTGAAGGGGCCATGCAAAGCGTTTCTGGCCATTTCTTTTAGAGCGCAGCTATTAGTTGCCCGTTTCGGCCAGGCAGTGGTGTCGCCGTCGGCGTGACCGCAAGCTCACGTGACCCTCCATAATCACATGACCCCCAAGGTCACGTGACCCCTCAGGTCACATGACCCCAGATCATGTGACCCCCAAGGTCACATGACCCCCAGTTCATGTGACCCCCAGGGCCAGGTGACCCCCTGAGGTCACGTGACCCCCAGAGCCACGTGAACCCCTGAGGTCACAAGACTCCCCGAGGTCACGGGACCCGCTACCCCCAAGGTCACGTGACCTCCCCTTGAGGTCACGTGGACTCCCCTGAGGTCATGTTACCCCCCCCCCAGGTCACGTGACCCCCAGGTCACGTGACCCCCCCCCAAAGGACATTGAAGAATGAGGGGAGAAGGAGTAGGAGGAGGGGGTATACCCTCCCCCTGAGTTCCCTTCCCTCCTCCTCCTCAACAGCTGCGCTCCAATTCGGCATTACAGGAAGTTGTAAACGGCTTTCACTTTTAATTTGCATTGCTTTCGCTCGAATTAGTGGCTGGGACTCTATCAACACATTAAACATGAAATAAACAAGAAGTCTGACGTATTTTGAACATAATAGCTGAAAGAGGTTCAGAATTTTGAGCGCATCTTCTTTTGTTCATGACGTTATTGGTCTGAGCCAATAGAGAACCTAAACGACAAGAGCGTGAAACATCCATGCGCGATCCTCCTAAGTGTATGAAATTAACATCCTGTTATGAAGATGTGAGCGCCCCACCAATTTTCGGGTGTTCTAAGCAAATATATGAGTGAGAGTCACGTGTTTGAAAGGATCCAGAAGGGGTACTTTGCGCCTATTTGGCCAGTTCTACCTCTAGAATTTTATGTCATCATTATCCACGTTCTAGACCAATGTTGTCACTGAACGCTCATGTTTGACACTGATAGGCACGCCGTTCGAAGCAGCATTTGGTTTTCTTTGTCCCTTTGCAATGCACCCTTAAAGCTGAAACAAAATATAGCAAAAGGGGATGTCTAAAGTGTAAAGTGGTGCAGTATATATAGCAGTCTCGTGATGATATGCTGCAGCCTCACAAATGTTAGAGCGCGCATGACTGATAAAGCACGGAGTTGTAAATCCGGAAA
Organism: Ixodes ricinus; assembly: GCA_037355805.1. NCBI lineage: Eukaryota > Metazoa > Arthropoda > Arachnida > Ixodida > Ixodidae > Ixodes > Ixodes ricinus. The sequence goes on along the minus strand of JAZHYW010020120.1, from coordinate 5,334 downwards.
CAAAACAAGTGAACGTAAAACCGAATATCACTTTAGCCTCGAGACAGTATTCTGCTAAGTTTCGAACTCGGGGCATTCCGATGTCCAAATGTGATTTAAATTAGAAATATATTGTCTGTTCTTTGCGATATTTATGTGTAATTAGGAACATCATTACACACATCTCTACTGAGAAATACGCGCCATAACCAACCAAGTCCTGAACAGTAACTATACTTCGTTTCAGCTTGGGCCCAGACGCAGCCGATGCTACAAGCGCGAGCTCCGGGCTTCCAGGGGTCCCAGCCAAGCACGCGCGCTCGTGCGGTACAGGCACTGTTCCGGGGCCACACGCTCGTGCTTGTAGCATCGGCTGCGTCTGGACCCAAGCTGAAACGAAGTATATACTCTGTTTCACCTTATGATGTACCGCAGGAAAGGCTACAAGCGCGAGCTCCTTGCTCTAGGGCACATCTCGGCGGCACAGGTTCTCGTGCGTTAAGAGTAGGTCCCAACGCCGCGAGGCTCGAGCTTCCAGCCTTCGCCGCGGTACAACATAGGTGAGAACTGAGTATAGTCCGACGTTTCGAATCCGATTTGTTTTTGTTTGTTTTTTATCAAGAGGCGACTATTTGCACCGTGAGAACGGTAGCTTCTTTTCTATCTACGGTGTGTCGTTTTGGTTCCTCCTTTTTCTTCTTCTAGTGCCTAGTCGTTGACACACGCCGACGGTTAAGTGGCTGTCGACCTATTGAGCCCGACCTATTGAAACGTCGGGCCACTCAATCGTTGGACTTGGTTTGTGAAGAGTCTGTATTTCTCAATTTTTTGACCAACCAGGCGGAGTTCCGTCAAACGTATTTACGTTTAAAATATGCATCCCTATATTGTTCTTTTAGCAATAAGGCTTCGTGTATGGCATTATTTAGAAGAATTTATTTATTACCTCTCTCTGCACATTTCGTGTATTTGTCTTCAGATCTATAACGTGACACCATTCAGTTCTTTTGGCACCCCTCGACCTGGTGTTTCACACTGCCAAACAACCAGTGTTGGGAAGTACTTGAAGTACATTGTACTTAAGTACTACTTCAATGAGTATAGGAAACTTGTACCCTACTTGAAGTACAATCTCTATTAGTATGTACTTGTACTTTACTTAAAGTATTTTTTTCCTCTACTTTCCGAGGAAATGCAAGTCTCGACTTCATAGTACATTCCCCAAATTTGGTTTTGTTAAATTGTATCACGAAATGATGCTTTTGTCAACTCCGAAGAAATACTGGGAGGGATATTCTACTTTCACCAGAAACATAAGCAGACGACGCATCGCTCCGTTTGTTCTGGGGGCGGCTTTCCCGTAGCTTTTCGAGCTCTCGCTACTTCTCGGCCGATCAGCGCAAGGAGAAGGTTTAAAATATTATATGAGCAAAATTAATCATAATGTCAGCACCTGAGACTGTGGTGCTGAAAATTAAACTTTCCGAGTCGAAGAAAAGACAACAGAGGACAACGTCAGAATGTTTTGAGACATTTTCTTTTGTCTTTTCCTTCGACTTTAAAGTTCCTTAATTTATTCGCACCCCGATTTCAGGTGTCACATTATGATTAATTATCACCAGCTCACTTGCACACTCACTGTTTCTTTCTTTCATTAGGGAAGGGACATTCCTTTATGGGAGGATTGCTTGCGAAGCTACAGGGCTGACGTCATGCTCTCTCCTAGTACATTTGAGAGGATGGTGAACCGAAATTTTGGATTTCACAAAACAGTCAAGGAGCGGTAGGCGGGGTGCTGCAATTCCTATAACACCGCTTCGTAAGGCGATAGCTCGAATGGACGGCCGTATTTTTTGGAAAAAGAGGTCGAGATTGAATAAGGCCGACGAGACGAGTGACGTCAAGATATCTCGTTTCCTCCTCTCTTCTCTTCGCCACCTCAAGTCGGCGAGGCGGAGAAGACGGGAGGCCCTTTCCTCTCCTTTTCGACTCTTCGCGGAGGAACGACGTTAACATATATCTGTCAAATGTGCCTCCTATTTTAGAAAAATACCGTCATCCGTTCGAGATTTCGCCTGTATAAGTGATGTTTTAATGTTTGTAACGTCCCGTTGCACGCTTCTGCCACCGTGTTTTGCGGAATCTAGATTTTGGTTCAGCATCCCTTAACTCCCTTGGGTGAAACAATCCAGTGTAAGAAAATCACTATACAGTGATTTTCAAGAATAGGGCTCAATTCCTAAAAATAACTACTCTGTATGCCACTTTATCAAATATTCGCCGCTGTTTTTGAAAATAAGTCATGCAGCCCTGATTACCTCTGGGCTATGCATACCAGTTAGAAAATCACTGTATAGGGGAACTAAAGGGCATCATGAACGATTGTGTTAATATACTTGTACTTTACTTTAAAGTACATTGTATTTATAGTACTTTACTTCAAGTATGTTGCACTATGTGTACTTACTACTTTACTTAAAGTACATCACGTCTCACTTACTTCGTACTTTACTTGAAGTATGTTTTAGAAGTACTTTACCCAACCTGCAAACAGCAAACAATTAAGCACGTTCCGCAGACTCAACAGATGGCGCATTTTCGAGTATCGTCCTCCCGTGTCGGTTTGAAGCGGTTATGTGAACTTCATTCAGTTAAATTTATTGATGACAATAACAAATATTTTCTTACTACCTGAAGACTATGACAACATAAATAAAGGGCCTATCACCATAAAGTTGTTTTCCGGCAATTTTTATCCTCGAGAGTAAGTAATTTGAAAGAAACTTATGCATTTTTTTTTCATTTTGAAGCTGATTTAAATAACTTGTGTTCCTGACGCATATTCAACTTCTCAAACATATAGAAGTCTGTTGCTTCTTTTATTTGGTGAACAACAATTTTATGTGTCTGTGGGCTGGATGAAAACAAAGTACATACACAGTGGCGCGTGGCAGAACTATGACGATTGCGCACGCAGACCGTCAGAAAGTGACCAATTAAGTAGCTGTAATGTCGACTAGACTATGAAATACCACTCTGTTGTATTTAACAACAAATCACCAATTAGCAAGGGTGATGCTTATTTACAAAGTGAATTGACCGGCATCTTGTCAAGGACAAACATCAAACGCCAAGCTATGTCGAAAAGGTGCACTTCAATGCGCTTTATTTTAGGTCATATCCGAACTGAATACGAAGGTCACTCTTTTATCCATTATTATTCGACTGCATCACGGCGCTGAGTGCAAACAATATTGGTCAGGAAAGCAAGCGTTGTGCTTGTCGCTCAGAGTTTCTATAAAAGGTAGACTGAAAGGGTTTGTCCTAAAACTTTCCTGATATTTTGAAAATAGTATTGCTTTAAGCTCAGTTGCATCGTCATCATATATATTGTGAAACATATTTTATAATCTAGATTTCAGAATATATATGGCGAGAACATGCCCATTTCATGATTGTATGCACTAATTAATTTCTAAGTACAAGAGCACAGCAGGACTCGACTTTTGATATTGCGACGCAAAGGTTTACTAATCACGCGCATTCTAGACGACCCATCAGACTGATAACCTTTAGATTCAGGTAAAATATGTGCGACTGAGGTAAAAAGAAATAGATGTTCAGCCATATATGTTAATCTAGCTTTTCATTTACTGTTTCATCGAAATTCAACAACGCAATTTATTTTTGGTACCTGAAAAAAAAAAATGTGGATTTAACAAATGATAAAAAGCTATATAGTTACTCGTTTCACTCTTGAAAAAGTGCCTATTGCCAGAGGAACGCGGAAAATATATTCTCAGTTTAGCGGTTCGAACCGGTTCGAACCGGTTCAAACCGGTTCAAACCGTTATTTTTCGCTCTCCGGAACTGAACCGGAGCTGAACCGAAATCCGTGAACCCGAACCGAAACCGAACCGATAAAAATTTCGGTTCGACACTCTCACATGGTGCTATTAGATTCCGTCGAAGATAGCGAAAAGAGCGGTTAGCATTAGACAGGACGTGTGTTATATGCGTGTTTCATGAGAGATTGACCGATGAGTGAACTCCAATATATTTGTAAGATGAACACTTGAAAATTACCTGGCTGCACATGGTAGCTAATCATGTTGTTTTACACCTGAGACTGCGGTGGATGAAATCGGAAGAACTTTCAGTAGAAGGAAGAGACACAGAGAACGTCTTCTACTGAAAGTTCTCCGATTTCATCCGCCGCAGTCTCAGGTGTAATACAACATGGTAGCTGCCACCAGCTCGCCTGCACTCTCACCGTCCCGCACATGGTGCAAGTAAACGAAAAAGGACTATAAGCACACGGGAAGGTAACTAGATTTGTGTCAGAAAAGTTAATTGTCATTTTGCACTGTTTACACCAGTCGGCTATAAGGTTAAGGTCAACTTGTAGGGTTATGTTATCGTTCAGGTTAGGTAGAGATCGGTAAATTACGCAGTCATCAGCAAAAAGTCGAATACAGGATAGTTATGTGGATCAGGTAGGTCATTTACAAATGTTAAAAAAGCAAAGGTTTCATAGATGTTTTTCTGTTATTCTGTTGATAGTTAGGAAGTATGAGGAGAACATATATAATTTATTTGCTTTAAGTGCAGATGTTAATATTTCAGCACCGGTGTTTTATATTGAAGAGGGTAATCTAGCTCGGAGTGAAGGAGGGTCTCACAGTAAAGTTATTTTAGAGATATGGGGACAGACGGAAAGTTTCGTGCAATATTCCTAATATACAATTGGCGTTACTTGTTACGTATCGAGTAGGAATTTCCAGAAACCAATTAGGTGAAACATGCTCAAGAAGCGGGTCCTGTTTCATCCCAACAATGCGCCCTCGCACCTTGCTGATGTGTTGATGGCTGCCGTCCAATTCTGATGCTTTTCTGTGGTGAACCATATTGCCTGATTTGCCCCTAATCAAACTTGCATCTCTTCTCCATAAAGAAAAAACAAATCTGCTTTTCACTTTCTCATTAATGATAAAGACTTTGACGCCCTAGCCCGTTTTCTTTGATGGCCTAACTTCCGATTAATTTTTTCACATGCACTCAAGGACATGGGCATTGTTGGGTGAAGTAAGTGGACTTGAGCAGTGAATACGTTCAAAAAGAACATTCCATCAGTACATCATTGCTGTGTGCTGGATTCGATCTAGGACAACCCCCTGGCAGCACACCGTATTGCGCCAACATTGGATTTGATGTGGCAAAGAATGGCCCAACAATGGCCCAATGAGCCATATGTTTCCCAATATTGGAATCACATTGGACAATAATGGACTATCAAAGCCAATGGTTTTCCAATATTGGTAATACGTTGGCATAGGCTGGTCAACATTGGACTGT
>JAZHYW010020114.1:0-11343 GCA_037355805.1 Ixodes ricinus | reverse complement strand
ACTACTCGGTATGTGTTTCTTATGTTTATGAAGTGTTTCAAGTTACTATTTTCCTCGTTACAGTGTTTGAATTCATGTGCTACTGCCAGCAAGTGCACAGATGGAAGCACTATGGCCTTTATAAAGCACTTTAAACAAACAAATACAAATACAAATAGGGGATGTACTAACAGTGAAGCGACACTCGACCAAACAGAGTACGCCTAATCCAAAGCCCATTCTTGTTTCCCAGTGTTGAGGTCACTCATCACGGGCCCACGAGCACGAAAGGGGAGCTCTCTGCGCTGTGTGGGAACTAGACAGGTATGACCGCAACTCTTGCCAGCCACTGTGCAGAGGCAGCGAACCGCCAGGGAGAAGACGGCACCTTCTCTTCACGCTTGTCATCGAGATCCATGAAGCGGAGCCAGCTTTCCCCTCCCCAGATCCCCCGCGCCTCCCCACCGTAGCGTCCGCGTCGGTCTGTGTGCCCGCTCATTTCTGAAAATCTGCCCATTCGTCAACGTTGGTCACACCGGTTTATACCCGTCAGCTCAGCTCCCGACGACAGGCGATCAGTTCTTCCGTGCGTAAGCGCGTCAAGACGACAACGAACTTCCTGTCTACACGTATTGGGGATTCTTGTTTTGTTCGAGCGTTTCGGGACTTGAAGTGATCATGATTAATAACGCAGGTCCCGGGAACAGACTGTGCGGCGAAATTGACGATCCGGGAGTTGAGACAAATTAATTTCACGCTCGTGCATGGGAACGATAAACAACTTCGAAACGGACTGGGTGGTCGAGAATGTGAGGGCAGCTGTAGACAGCACCCGAGGGACGTGGAAGCCTTTGAAGGCTCTATGGTAGAAAGGTTCAACTGTAAGGATTATCGTAGCTGAAGACCCTACCCTTGGTGCGAGAAGTCCAGCTTAGGAAAATAATAAAGCTGCAGCGATAATGACTCACGCTCAGAGTTGCGTCCGGAACAATATAGGGGCACCACCAACCGCAGTCATAAAAAAAAATTAATAGAAATGACACAGAAAAAAAACAGACGAGCCTTTGAACGTTCATCGTTATGAAAACCCGAGATCGAGAAATAAGAAAAACTAGACACACAAACGAAGATCTCAAACACAGCAGCTATTTTTAGATCTTCGCGTGTGTCAATTTTTCCACCCTTTTTCAATAATCTCGAGGTTTTCTTATTAATAATTTTATGACCAGCTCACCACATATGGTCTTCTCTTGATCACCATTTCAAAAATAAACTCATATTTGCACGGACTGATATGTAAAAAAAGAAGTTCCCGCCATTTCGAGTTGGAATAACCCTGTGTAAAATTGCCTCTTTCGTTGAGCTCCGGCCATTTGTCCACTTCAAACATGTCGAAGCTTCAATAGTCTGTATTTCTGCATTTTCATGCTCTCTGACTGATATGTGTTTATCACACTCTTTATATCTTGCCACTGTGTTATCAATGTCGGAAGTGCGCAGTGTCGCAAAGCGGTTGCGGAACGCAATAATGATCCTAATCATCCGCGTTCCGCCGTTGCTATAGCTTGCGCCTGCTTCACGAGTGGTAACTTTGGCGCGCCCCCGAAGTTTCCACGAGCTTCAAGTAGTTCTAAAAAGTTGATTTAGTGGTTTTCGATAACGCTCTCTAAGTTTCTAACCGTAACCACATGTCTATTTTCGCCAATTAAAAAGTTAATTAACGAATTTTCAATTAATTAGCCAAAGTACCGCAAAGATTAGCCACCCACAGTCACCCACAGTCCTTCAGTCATTAGATAGATTGCTTCGCTTCTAACAGACATGGAGAAGTCGGTTTCAGTCAACAGTTCTTCATCAACGTCAGTCCCAGTAACTTCGGTGTACCCCAAGGCAGCGTCCTCGGCCCCTTCTTTTTCCTTATCTATATTAATGATCTTCCTTCCTCAATTAATTCAAATATTCGACTATTTGCCGATGACTGTGTTGTATACAGAAAGATTACTGACCCAACAAATCATTACATCTTCAAAACGATCTCGACACCATAAGTTGCTGGTGCACACAATCATAGGCGTAGACTTCGGGGGGGGGGGGGGGGCATCGGGGCTCGTGACCCCCCTGGTGAGATCCAGGGGGGCAGAGCCCCCTCCCCCCTTCCCCCGGGCCCGGGCCATGATCCTTACCGAGACGCTGTTTACTAGTGCCATGATCCCGGGCCTGGGCCATGATCCTTACCGAGACGCTTCTACTAGTGGCATGTAAACAAAATAACGCCCACGTTGCCTTTATTGACAAGTAGGGTTCGGAGTTTTCGGTTTAAACCGATAAAAACCGATAAAAGTACGCCGAATTCATTTTCGGAAATTCGGTTTTAACCGAAAAAGGTCAGTTTTTAGGTTCGGCATTTTCGATTTAAACCGATAAAAACCGATAAAAGTACGTCGAATCCATTTTCTAAAATTCAGTTTTAACCGGAAAAGGTCACTTTGACCTTCCAGTCGTACCGCAGAGCCGTGGCGAAAAAGTGGAACGACAGTGTCTATCGAAACGTGTCCGAATGTATGGGATACACGGATGCCATCACGACGTTTTGGTTTAATGTGCGCATCATCGATCGGAACGTGAAGTCCGAAATGCCCCATGACTTCGCCATGTACGAGCGTGTTTTCAAACTCGTTGTAAGGAAGACTGACTTGATGCAAGCTCTGCATGTTGTGTTGTGCTTCAAAACGTCGCACCGTGTCTCTTTTGGCGGTCACAATTGGTTGATTGGCCGATTTTGGCTCAGGCAGCGCTTCATCTCCTCAGCCTGCCAGTGTCCAGTGTTAGCGTTGAGAGGGCATTCTCGAAGCTCAGGGTCATATTAACAGGAAAGAAAGAGTGCGGATCAACGAGGAGAACCTGGGAAAGTACATGTGTGTGTACTATAATAAGATCACGTAATCCTGATGTACAGAAGGTGAAGTTCCATGTTTTTTGGGCATAGGCTTCATATCTGACTTGTTTGTACTTCTGTGTTTTTTTTCTTGTTTCTTTTACAGTTGCACACATTTGCCAAATAAAGTGTCCATTTCTTTTTCAATGTATCTGTGCCGTTATTCTTTGAGTGATCACAAATATCAGAGCTACAAGGATCATCTGATCCGGTGTCCGTTGGTGTTTATTTTATATTCACCGAAAAAAGCCGATAAACTTTTGTGGGCATAAATATACGCCGAAAAAAACCGAAAATTGAATTTTAAAATAAACACCGAAAAAAGTACGCCGAATTTTGAAAAAATAGAAACCGAAAACGCAGAACCCTATTGACAAGATACATGAGAAATGGAATCCCAGCGTGCTTTTGTTAGCTTCAATCTCCAGTTCTGAGATTAAAAATAAACGCGCAACACCGCCCCCCTTCCCCCTGGGAGAACTTCTCAGCCTGCCCCTTCGGGAAAATGGAAAGTCTCCGCCGCTGCACCACAATGGCAGATCAGTATTAACCCCGGAAAATGAACACAAATGACCGTTACCACCAACTCGGTCAAATCATCTTGCGAATATTCATTACTGTCACAACAATTAGAAAGTGTCTTATTATACAAATACTTACTTGGGTGTCCATATTTCTGAAAGATTTTTGTGGTATGAACACATCGACTACCTAATCACCAGCTCAACGAGATCATTAGCTTTTTTGAGACGGAACCTCTATCTGGCCCCTGCTACTGACAAAATTACTCGTATATAAAACAATAATTCGAACCAAACTTGAATACGCAAGCGTTGTGTGGAATCCACATCAAATGTATCTAATATCAAACCTAGGATCAATTCAAAACAAAGTTACCCGGTTCGTCCTAAGCGAGTATTCTCCAGAAAGTAGTGTCTCCGCCTTAAAATCAAGACTTTGGTCTCGCTTCATTAGGCACACAGCGCAAACTTAGCCGCACGTGTTTGCTTCCATCAAGTTTACCATAGTGAATTCACAGTTCAGAAATATCTACTGTCATAAAGCCTAGCCTATTTCTTCTCGAAACGACAACACATAGCGAGCCCATTCAATACCGCCCCCATAATAACTCATTCATGTTTTTCTCCCTTAATATTGTGTATTGCAGAATAGAGATCATACTTGCCGGATCATGTTAGCAAGCAGCTTGGATATTACAGCGTTTCAAGAAATGTGCGTGCTTTTTTGTTCAATGAGTAGGGATTGTCTGATTATGAATATTTTTCTTTGTGGTCAGACGAGATGTGGTTGTGTTAGTGTTCTAACGTTCTTTTTATATTGTATTCCCATTTCTTGCCACCCCCTCATGCAATGCGTCCTCCAAGAGACGCCCTTGAGGTTAGATAAATGAAATGAAATGAAACATAATGTCCCCACTGGCCGTATAACTCACATCTGCACAAACCGTATTGAGTTGCATCTTTAACGAGATCTTTTTGCAATAAATCTGTTGAAATAAAAAAAAAATAGCAAAGTTCTTAGGAATACTATAGTCAACGACAACCAGGGTGTTCAGAGCTTCATGGTCTCTTCTTTGACGTTTTTTTATGCGCTTTGAAAGTGAGGGAAAGGAGGAGACGAGATGTGCGGGAACGTCAAAACGCCGAGCTCTGATTGGAAGGATTAGGGGGGTAGACCTAAAGCTAAAGCTGCCTTTGTCTCTCGCTGCACTCGTCCAGCGCGTTTGAATGCGAAAGCCAAACGGCGGACGCCGGCGTCCCTCGTTCGGAACGCGTTCGACGCAGGTTCGAGTGGAGACAAGGAGGCTGGCCATAGCTTTGGGTCTACCCATAATCCTTCCAATCAGGGGCTCGGCGTCCCTACGTCCACGCGCTCGCGTCTCCTCCTCTCCACTCACTGCTGCCGCAGTCCCATTGGCTGCGGTGTGACCACAAGATGTTTGGGATTCGCCATGTCCTACATTTCTGAAGTCGTCAGTGGCTACAGTCAAAACTGAATTCGAAATCTCCTGTGGGTTGCTAAAGGCGACCTACTGGCCTTTGGCTATGAATCTCATCTTTAGAATTTCCTCTTTCGCAAGACTTTTCTCTCCCCGTCTCTCTCTCTCTCTCTCTCTCTCTCTCTCTCTCTCTCTTTCTTTGCTGTGGGTTGATCCAACCAACGGGAAGACACAGGAAGACACCGTTGATCTGCGAATAAGTACTATTGCAGAGCGACGCATTAAGAATGCCACGAGTAGTTTGACCTGGTCCCACCAACACATGACCGCCGATCTCGACAGTCGTTTCGTCAAAGTCAAACACACGAACACGTCCCGATACTTTTAACCTGGAATAAAGCAACAGATTACACTTGACCAACAGGAAGGTCACGTGACTTCTTCATGTCACGTGACTCACTTGCGACTTGACGTCAAGTTCGGGTGTCATGTAACGTCACGATGGCACATTACATCGTGATATCACGTGCCATCATGAGGTCGTGAGACCACATACAGACATGCTAAATGTCCATTTCTAGTATTAGCTCCCGTGTTAAATACACAGAGCAAAGGATTCGCTTTTGTGCATCCAGGGTGGCCATTTAATTTTTCCGTCGCTCATATAACAGCTTTTTTACGCACGCAATGCTTCCACGCACGTTATTTTTTATTTTATTTTTTGTACAGCGACAGTTGTTGTTAGTGGCCCGTTTCCCGGTTTTTCGACGGCGTGAGCGTCGCCCCACTGATATACGCGCGAAGCAGGAAAGCCTTTTTTTAACAGCGTTCCTTTTCGATAAACGGAGTTTCTCTAAAGTCTCCACTTTCTCTAAACCAAGCTTCGATAAAACGTGACCCTTCTCTAAAACGTGTTTCGATGAAATGGCGTTCGATCAACCGTAGTAAACCCCTCTGTCGCATGTTTGTTATCTGTGTTAGGCCTAGGTTCTCCTGGGCCCCGGCCCCGACCGAAGGCGGAGGAGTGTCAAATGGCGTTATAAGGACCTGTCCCCACTCACGTCCTACGGGCTCCGGCTCCCGACAAAGCCGGAAAATTTTTGGTTTACATTAGGGTCCGAACCCCCTAACGTTCTATGGGCCCCGGCCTCGAACAAAGGCGGCGGTCTCAAGTGAATTTCGGGGTCAAACTAGAGCTCACACTTTAGGCACCCACCCTCACGTCCTTTGGGCTTCGGCTCCGGGCAGAGCAAGACAGCTCTGAACTAGGGTCCGATCTCTTCTGACGCTATAGGGCAGGGGTCTCAAACACGCGGCCCGCAGGCAACTGGCTACGAATCTCGATTCCCATGTCTCGAGCGCTAGAAATGGCATGCGCCATATAGTGATCTCATTTCGTCGATCCACTTTCGCTCGAAAAGTAGCTCTGCTCTTTTCACCTTTTTGCGTAGTTTATACTTATTTGTGTCAATTTGCCATTTGTTTCGCTTTATTTTTTTCTTCCCGGCTTTTTGTAATGTAAAACGATTTCAAGGCTGCAAGCGCGAGCTATTCGTTGAAGGATGCATCTCGGCTGCGCGAACTCGATCAGCAGGAGCAACTGACAAAAATTAAGCTACGATCTGGAGATCCTCACCTTCAAAAAATATCATCATTATGCTAGACCTAAGGCGGGACGGTGTCATTTGCATATAAACAAAACAAATCTAAATATGTCACTGGCTAAACTGTGAGTTTACAAAAAGCAAAAAGCACCGGGGTCTCTCCTCTTTCAAACCTCCCCCCTCCCCTCCTTATCTTACGTTGGCCCTTGACCTTTCGGGTGTAGGTTATCTGGCCCACACACTCAAATGAGTTTGAGACCACTGCTATAGGGGCTTCGGCTTCGGACTAAATGTGGCAGTTCAAAAGTGGAATTAGGCAAGCTAGGGTTTTTTCCTCTTGTTCACGGTACCACTACTGCAGCAGTTGAAGCCCGCACGTAACCTCGTAATTTTCTAAGATTATGATAGTGGCACTCCGGGACGCTCGGTTTGGAATGCGCTGTGCCCTGACCGATTTGCTTCAAGCCCAGCACCAAGGCCACAGTTTGTGCGCTATTCTGGTGAGTGGTGGGGAGCACGAGCGACCTCTCCTGTTGGTGGCTGCTACCGCCGCCGTGTTGTTCAGTCCTTGGAAAATGCTGCCTGGTTGCACTTCCCTTGCCAGTGCCTGAAGGGCTAGGAAGGGTGCCATCAGCTCTGAGGCATTGATGTGCCAAGTCGATTGGAGAGGTGTCCATAGATGAGCGATAGTTCACTTGGATCCAAAGCGTGCTCCCCCCCCCCCCACACACACACACACACACCAAGAAGCTGTCCGACTGTGTTTTCTACACCGCTGGGAGTTCTTGACCTGCCCATTCGGACCTCTCCCATGACGAGTCCTGCCGCTTGTCTCTCGATAGCATGAAAGTGGTCCGGTAGGTGCCTCTCGGTATAGGTTATGCCTTAGGCCTGTTTGGAGATACCTTATATAGGAAGAGTTTCCTGGCAGAACCATCAAGCATACAGTGCAGTTGTCCTGCAAAGTTTGCCAACTGGCAAGCTGTGACCTTTAGTTTTTCAACACATTTCCAGTCTTTCTCGTGGGATCTCAAGAAGTAGTGTCCTTGTGGCCTTGCATCTGTCGAGAGTTTTAGGAAGAGTCGGTTCTGTACGAGTGTCAATATGGATTTCTCAGAGTTTACCGGTAACTATTCTGCTTGGCTCTCACCTCAGCATGCAGTACTTCAGACCTGCTGTTGACTCGCCACATTCAGAAGACAGGCAGGCTGGGAACTCCTACTGGGAGTGTGAGGAAAACCTAAGGGGCAACCAAGTCCCCTCCAACCCTGTTCTTTCCTGCGTTCATTCAGGCACGGGACTTGTGACCAGGGTTATAAGGTACCTAGGTACAACTAACTGAAAATCGGTATCTAGGTGCTTTTGTCGTACCTGTCGTACAAACCTAGGTACTTTAATTTCTCGGATTCTGTATTTGTATCTTATAGCGAGTTCGTTTCACACGCACTGGCACCGTTCGAGTTCTCTCCCAGAATGCATCGCACTCGCAGAGTGTTGCACGGAGAACTGGACTCAAACGAACTCGCCAAATGCACCGAGTGCAGAAGACTGATGCTGCCGCCATCTATGTTGTAGAAAAGGTACCGACCTCAAACCGAAACTGTTCGGAGTGATGGGTGGGAATGCGAGAGTGCAGTCACTACCAACGTTTATCTACACACGTCGAACGCTGCAACCTGTAGTTAATAGTTGCGATGACTTCAAGCTACTCGGCTGCCGTAGAGATAGTTACAGACGGCGTAAATTTCCGCACCCAGCTGTCTACAAAGCAGCTGGTTGCGATCTTTCGATTCTTATAACCGTTTACACTGAAGAAAACTGATGATGCTGTCCGAGCAGAAGCTTGATCCGTTTGATCATGGTATTATGCGTCAACCACTGAAAGGGTACGGCTTAAAACTAGTCTGGTTGAATATCCAGCAAAACTTTTCATGGGACTTTCGATTTCGATCGTCATTACAGGTGGATCAGATATTAGCCTTGGTGAGGACGTCGAGATCGAGAGCTTTCTCGAACAAAATACGACGGGGCAAGTTAGCTGACGTAGGTAAATGTTAAACATGATCATGTTGCCCAAGCCTCGGGTAAAGTCACTATGTTTAGCTTTCTCTGATGCTTATTGGGCAGTCAGAGATTTCTGCTGGGGCAGTTTTGTCGACAAATGTTCAATTTTTCACCCGCACACGGATGGTGATAATCATCTCGGGGGCCGCTGATGCGTTTGTTCTGGGCATTTCTTTACACACTGGTATATTTCAGCGTCTGTACGACAACAGAGCGACTTAAAACCTGCAAATAAAGCACGGGTTGTCAATTGCTTCCTTCATGAAATAGCAGACGCTCACAATTCAAGCTCGCGTTTGATTCCGTTGCCCGCGGGACGCGATTTCTATCAGAAAACCTACTTTTTTCCCTTTCGGTTCCGCGACACATCGTAGCAGACGAACCCTCGTCGTCTGCTCCCGCTCTTCGCCGGCCTCGCCGGAGCGAGGCATGACGGGATTGCATTTTGGCGCACGCCCGATTTTCTCGGTGCAGCGAGTGCATGCACGCGTGGGGTGCCGCCGCTGAAACGAACTCGGAGAGTGCAACTACTCGTGGAGTGCCTGCCGAAACGAACTCGCTTTACGCCGCGAGTGGGCACGCGTGGACACGAGTGCCGTGAAACGAACTCGCTATTAGGTACATTTTCCAGTAACTTCCAACTAAGTGAAGTTACGTTTTACAGGTACTTTTTATTCACTTTTCGCTTCGTCAAAATGGTAGCACTAGAAACTATAAATCTGGAAGTATTAACACACTACCATGTGCCGTGATTAACGTTGAGTTGGGTAGACATCGGAGGCACTGACTTGATCGAACGACGTTTTAGCGAACGAAGCCCCGCTTGTGATGTTTCATCGAACGACACTTTAGCGAATGTCGGTGTTCATTTGAGCGAACGGTGGATTAGCGATGCCGTTCTAGCGACACCAATTTATTAAATCGCTTCGGAACTCCGTTTAGGGAAAATAGCGACCTGCTTCCTTCATCTCAAACCGAAATCGACTTCATTGCGTGTTTGAAGCTCCTCTGACAGCTATACAAGGGAGGAGATAACTTGAAAGATGTGCGCAGTTTCTGTTGCCCGTATCTTGTCCTGGTGGTGGCTCTCTTCTGCCATAAATACAATATAAAATATAATTGAAAATAAATTATAATTACAATCGTAACGCAATGTAACATCGCGTATATAATACAGTTTCCACTCAATAAATCGGACTCTAATTTTGCAGTAATCAAAACTGAAAAGGTCCCCCCCCCCCCCATAAAAGCTTATTTTTCTTCCGACTAGCGAAAGAAAAACTAAAACGAGGAAGCTTGAAGCCTTTCGCTCGTCGTCGCGAAGGTTAGGTGCATAGGCACTCGATTCATGCGTTTCTTCATGCGGCCGACGTCTTCTGGGCCCGTCGACGTCAGCATCGTTTCTGAGGGCAAGAACGTCAATAAGCGAGTTTCGGCGGTTTCGGCGTGACATGGTAAACAGTGGAAGCTGTGGCCTCGGATGAACCAGTTGGAGTGTGGGCTAAGGCACGTGAGGACTCAACACCGATGTGGACATCGCATTGACACCAATAAAGCACATTTATCGAACTCGTTTTTGTGTGTATCCATAGTACGAAAAGCTTTACTTCCAATATATTCCGACAAATTTGGGGAAAATAAATAAAGAAAGTACCTTTGAAGTAACTGTACCTCTACCTGGGTACATATTTAAGCGAGTACCTAGGTACGTACCTAGGTACCTCTTCTGTATGAGTAACTGTAACTGTATTTTAAGTACATTTTTGAAGTACCTTTTACAACCCTGCTCGTGACCAGTCGAATGTCTGAGGCGTACGTACCCCAAGAAGAACGCCAAGGTACCCTCAAACAGTTCTTGCTAACGGCGCAGAGGGTTTTCCATCAAGCCGCTTGCGATACAATAAAATTGTAAATAGCAAACGGGATTAAACTCGCCCTCAAACAGGCGATTATCGTACATCAGTGTTTAAAGCGCACTCCGCTCGAGGAGCCGCCGCTTCCAGGGCTGTGGAAGTCGGAGTCCCACTGGCGGAAATCCTTGCAGCAGCAAGTTAGTCCACAAACAGGATGTTTTATCGACGCCAGTAGACACCCGGGGACATTTTGGGACCCAGGTGTTGAGTGCACATACGGAGCTTTGAACAAGCAGCTAGTTGTGAACTTAATTGTAAGTGCGACAGAGGCGGAAGTATAATTACCAGTTCTGACGAATGGTACTTACCTGAGGTTAGAGCGGGAATTATACGAAGCCTATGGAAGCACTTACTATAAAGTTCA
Organism: Ixodes ricinus; assembly: GCA_037355805.1. Taxonomy (NCBI): domain Eukaryota; kingdom Metazoa; phylum Arthropoda; class Arachnida; order Ixodida; family Ixodidae; genus Ixodes; species Ixodes ricinus. The sequence continues at coordinate 524 of JAZHYW010020114.1, read as the reverse complement.
CACACCCACCAGTGCCCACCCAAATTATGTAAAGTCGGCACGGAATGAAACGCGAACAGTGGGTGCATGGTTTTCGCTAGATCCTGCACCACCTGAACCAGATGGGAGCTGCAAGAAGATGGCTCCTCCTTCGATGTGTTAGACTCTTGCTCAGTGCATCCAAACCTTCGGTGTTGCGTCTCTAGGTGACTCAGCGTGGGTCGAAAACCATGCTCTCCTTGTTCGCGTTTCATTCCGTGCCGACTGTACCTCGCTCTCCCTGCTACAGGTCGAGGGAGCTCCTGACACAGGAATTCACCAGCCAGCTGGAAGCAAAAATCACAAAACAAATTAAAGAAAAAAAATGCGAATGAACATTGATGGTATGTGTTTTCCGTGCGCGGGGATTCTCTTGGCGGCAAATATTCTTGCAGCAACTCGTAAAGACGACGTAACAGGCAAGTACGGCACTGTGCAGAAATCGGGGCGCGTGGCGCCACCTGCCTTCAATTTTCAAAACACCTTTGAAATTGACGTCAGTTTTT
>JAZHYW010020113.1:0-15692 GCA_037355805.1 Ixodes ricinus | reverse complement strand
ACTTGTATGCGCCAGACTCTGTCTTCCTCGGACAGACCGCTCGGACCCGGAGTAGTTCTCCGCGCAGCCTTTTTCGGAGGAGTACGATCTGTAGTCATTCGAAACATTTCAGTCTCGTGATCAACGTTTTCCACGGGGGAATGAAGGAGTTTCGCTGCTTATTTGTTTCGATTGCTGGCGTGGGCTCTCTTTCTGTGCTTGCTCTCGTTCCTCTTGTTATGACCGACTGGCCCGAGCATACTGCGGCGATGACATCGTGGCAGTTAATTTCAGGAGGTCTAGTAAAACGCAGTGACAGCGAAATCAGCGACAGCGACGAAGATACCACCTTAGCTCCAGGTCGAGTGACGACGAGGCAGCCGTTCTTGGCGAAGTCTTTGCCGACTCATTCACCTTGCCAGCGAACAGGTCTAAGATATCGCGTTACGTCGAAGACGTTGTGCGCGCCTATTCGGATGAACAGCTACACTGTAAAAAATAACTGTGTAAAAAACAGAAGAAGCTTGGAAACTCTCTTGCCACGAATTTTATGTTTTGGCCTGTTCCATGTTTTCATACTTTCTGTTAAAATAATAGCATTGCCTGTTCTTGGCCAAAAACTTCAGCTTGGGCGAGTTGGTTATTCATGATACTGCTTCACAGCGCACAGGATCAGACACACTTAAAAGTACTTTCACGCACACAAAGGAAGAACACAAAGGAATAACTCTCACACAGCGCTGACTAACAACTCGAATATATTATGCATCATCTTCATCTTCCTTCACTCCGATGCAAATGGAGGTGAACCCAAAAAAAACCCGAGGAACGTATGAAAAAAAGAAAAAAAGAAAAAAAGAAAAAAGGAAAGAAAGAAAAGAAAAATGGAATAAAAACAAAAATAGAAGGAAAAAATAATGAATTCCCTGTACAGCGGACGTTGCTACTGTGCTTATTCTAAAAAGTTCAACTCTTTTTCCGTTAAGGCTAGCGATGGAGTGCTAACACATATACTATCTAGCCTTACAATGTTAGCGGTTTCTACTATTTCTCGCGTCAGTTTGTTTCTGCTCCGTCCCAGAATGGTGCATTTGTCCAGGAGGGAGAACATCCACAATCTCTGCAGTGGATGCCTAAATGACCCGAATTGGCATTTTTGGCGGTATTGTTGTGCTCTCGAAGTCGGTCATTTAGACAGCGACCCGTCTGTCCGATGTAACGCTTGCCACATGTGAGGGGGAAGGAGTAGATGACTCCTTCATTGCAGGACACGAACTTGGTCTGGTGGTTTTTGGTGCATCCAACTGGTCGACTAGATGTCCCATTCACCTTCTTGCACAAGCTAGCAAGTTTATTCGGCGCGGAGAATACAACGTCAACGTTGACTCTATTGGCCAGTTTCTTGAGCTTGTGGGACACGTTGTGGATGTAGGGAACTATGACTGGCCTAGTGGTGCGATCTCTTGTTCTGCGTGTAAGAGCTCCTTCCTGCTTAACCTCCCTGAGTAGGACTTCGGCCACTGAAGTTAATAAAGACGTGGGGTAGCCCGCTGAAATCAATCGAGATATTTGCATGTTGAAACTCATATGGACAGTGTGCTTGCAAGATTTTTCGAGGGAGTTTTTAGGCAGAGTTTTACAATGCCTCTTTTAACAAGCTTGGAATGTGCAGAACTATGGTTGAGGAGTGGCTTCTTTGCTAGCTTGTGCAGAGGTGAATGGGACATCTAGTCGACCAGTTGGATGCACCGAAAACCACCAGACCAAGTTCGTGTCCTGCAATGAAGGAGTCATCTACTCCTTCCCCCTCACATGTGGCAAGCGTTACATCGGACAGACGGGTCGCTGTCTAAATGACCGACTTCGAGAGCACAACAATACCGCCAAAAATGCCAATTCGGGTCATTTAGGCATCCACTGCAGAGATTGTGGATGTTCTCCCTCCTGGACAAATGCACCATTCTGGGACGGAGCAGAAACAAACTGACGCGAGAAATAGTAGAAACCGCTAACATTGTAAGGCTAGATAGTATATGTGTTAGCACTCCATCGCTAGCCTTAACGGAAAAAGAGTTGAACTTTTAGAATAAGCACAGTAGCAACGTCCGCTGTACAGGGAATTCATTATTTTTTCCTTCTATTTTTGTTTTTATTCCATTTTCATTTTTCTTTTCTTTCCTTTTTTCTTTTTTTCTTTTTTTCTTTTTTCATACGTTCCTCGGGTTTTTTTGGGTTCACCTCCATTTGCATCGGAGTGAAGGAAGATGAAGATGATGCATAATATATTCGAGTTGTTAGTCAGCGCTGTGTGAGAGTTATTCCTTTGTGTTCTTCCTTTGTGTGCGTGAAAGTACTTTTAAGTGTGTCTGATCCATGTGCGCTGTGAAGCAGTATCTGTTCTTGACTTTTCTGTAAAAAAATAGAATATTCTGTTGTCAAGATTTTGCAGAAAACCGGTTTCTGTTAAACAAAGAGTGTCTGTTCTGGAACTTTGCAAAAAGATCGGCTTTCTGTAGTCGAATATTTTGAAACCACCGGCTTTTGTTAAAAGAAGGATTGTCTGTTTTGGAGCTTTGTCAAAAAATCGTCTGTCTGTTGGGCCAATTCTGTGGAAAAATTATTTATGTTAAAAAAGAATGGTTGTCTGTTCTGGGACTCCGTAAAAAGATCGACTTTCTATAATAAAATTTAAGGGCGCAAACGAGCTGGTGTACATTGCACATGGTTGAAAAAACCCGAGACTGCGGGTAAACGACACAACACTAAAAAGTCTCTAACACAGCTGAAATTTTTATTTTCCGAAACCTGGTTATATAGGCACTTCGATACAAAAGAAAAAAAGGGGAGAGGGTGAGAACCCCAAAGAATGCCACTTTCCACCAACGTAACCTCTGACTAAACAACAATGACAACGGACTCTGCGTCATGCACTTCTCTTATCTTTGACCCCTCGCTTCCCGACCGCCAAACACACTGATAACCCCAAGCCCAGTAACACACATACAAAAAGAAAAGAAAAGAACGACCCATTGTTCCCTCTACCCGAAAACCTACAGACATAAACCTTGAAGGTCAGAACTTTTCACAGCCTAAGAAAACGCCGAAGTTCGTTGTCTAACCCAAACGACGGCTTATTAACTGCGTTCCCGTGACCTAATATTGTTAACGACTCTTTTATCAACCGCTTATGGTCATCTTTTTCCCGCAACTCTACTGAAGTTAAATGCCACAACGGTACACAGTTCCTACATTCGATCAGATGTTTTGACACTTCGGAGTACGGGTCTTTTTTCTTTATACAACGTTTGTGCTCCGTCAACCGCTCATTTATACACCGTTTAGTTTGTCCAATATAACAAAGGCCACAATCAAAAGGTATCTTGTAAATGACACCCGACGAACATTCCACATCCCTTTCTCTGTGTTTTATCGCGCAACCTGAAACAGTCGAGGCAAAAGGGGTCAAACGGCTCAATCTATAATCTGTAGAAAAGGCAGTGCCAACATTAAACCTGCTGGCTAACGCTTTGATGTTATGAGAAATTTTATGAAAATATGGAAGGACTACTCGCTTTGAAGGTCTAGGATTTTTCTGAATTGACTTCTTTGGACATATCATATACACCAACTGCTTTAAAATATGTTCCTGAGGATATCCAGCAACCGCGAAACGTTCTGTGAGACGACGAAGAGAAGAGCCAATAAAATGTGAGCATGACTTCTGTACTGTTGAATTGACGAGATTACGAATTATCCCCAGTTTGACATGTTTAGAATGGCAGCTATTGAAAGCAAGAAGAGGTTTTGCTGCGAACTTTCCGTACTCCCAACAAAGGCCTGAACTAGTCCGAAGTTGTAAGATCGAGATATTGTAAACGGCCCTAAATTTTGTGTAAATATAAAACCGTCCAGGATGGATATTGTATCTGCGATTCACACTGTGTCAAGACGCCGTCTCTGACCCGGCGGAAAAAACTGCATTGATGGCGTCTTCTTTAAAAAAGATGTCGGATCTGGTTGACGATTCGTACAAAAGCGACCGTAGGGACTTCAGTAAGATCGTATCAGTCAAGAAGGAGTTAGATGGGAAAGGAGTAGTACTCTTAGAAACCGATAAGTCGGGTGTGTTTTCAGTGTTACCAATGTTGGAGTTCCAAAGGAAATCAGACGAAGCCATGGCGGGGTTGTTTAGACCTTTTGACGGTTGTTTGAAGAAGTCCAAAAGGGAAATAGTGAAGGTTTGTAAGGACGCCGATCTAGCCGCTTTGACCACCAGAATTAATAATGTTTCTAAAGACACGTTTGGCATTAAATTTTTCCTTAAAGACCATAAGGTGGATCTTCCTCTCAGAGTAGTCATAAACGAGAATGGCACATGGCAGAAAATAGTGTCCTCATTTCTTCAGAAGACTCTCACGATCTTGGATACAAGATCCCCGTTGTCGCTGCGTTGTTCTGATGATTTAGTGGCTGACTTGCAACCTTTCCACGGAAAGAGGTGCACGATCTTTTCACTTGACATAAAAGATCTGTACTATTCTTTAGAACCTAAGACTTTATTGGCTAGGGTAAGCAGCTTTTTGGAAGAACATTTGGTCAGTTTCCAGTCGCAGTCGGGGATATCCGTTCAGGATGTTCTTAGGATTTTAGAGGTGTACCTAGGTTCTACGGTGGTGCAACATAACGGTCAAAGATACATCCAGCAACAGGGTGTGTGTATTGGATCGGCGGTAGCCCCAGCTCTTTCTGATATTTATCTAAGAGACCTAGATCTGCGTCTTCTAGAGTCTTTTAGGCATAGGTCCCCTAAGGAAATTCTGGTGAGGAGGTACGTAGACGATATTTTGGTTTGTTCTACAGATGGCTCCTTAGCGGATTCTTTGGAGAAAGTAGTGTTCGAAGCAGCGCCCGAATTAAAGTTCTCGCTAGAGAGACCGAATGACGACCGTTTACAATATCTCGATCTTCAACTTCGGACTAGTTCAGGCCTTTGTTGGGAGTACGGAAAGTTCGCAGCAAAACCTCTTCTTCCTTTCAATAGCTGCCATTCTAAACATGTCAAACTGGGGATAATTCGGAATCTCGTCAATTCAACAGTACAGAAGTCATGCTCACATTTTATTGGCTCTTCTCTTCGTCGTCTCACAGAACGTTTCGCGGTTGCTGGATATCCTCAGGAACATATTTTAAGGCAGTTGGTGTATATGATATTTCCAAAGAAGTCAATTCAGAAAAATCCTAGACCTTCAAAGCGAGTAGTCCTTCCATATTTTCATAAAATTTCTCATAACATCAAAGCGTTAGCCAGCAGGTTTAATGTTGGCACTGCCTTTTCTACAGATTATAGATTGAGCCGTTTGACCCCTTTTGCCTCGACTGTTTCAGGTTGCGCGATAAAACACAGAGAAAGGGATGTGGAATGTTCGTCGGGTGTCATTTACAAGATACCTTTTGATTGTGGCCTTTGTTATATTGGACAAACTAAACGGTGTATAAATGAGCGGTTGACGGAACACAAACGTTGTATAAAGAAAAAGACCCGTACTCCGAAGTGTCAAAACATCTGATCGAATGTAGGAACTGTGTACCGTTGTGGCATTTAACTTCAGTAGAGTTGCGGGAAAAAGATGACCATAAGCGGTTGATAAAAGAGTCGTTAACAATATTAGGTCACGGGAACGCAGTTAATAAGCCGTCGTTTGGGTTAGACAACGAACTTCGGCGTTTTCTTAGGCTGTGAAAAGTTCTGACCTTCAAGGTTTATGTCTGTAGGTTTTCGGGTAGAGGGAACAATGGGTCGTTCTTTTCTTTTCTTTTTGTATGTGTGTATCTGGGGGTGTAGGTCCGTTTGTCATGTGCGCATTCGTCATAGGCCAACTGGTAATAGGCCCGTTCGTCACAGCGGAACATTCGTCATAGGGGAATTTGTCACTAGGAAAGTTTGTCACTGTGCGAACTGGATATTCGAACTTGCCCAACTTATATTGACTTGGTTTTGCATGCAATAAAGATTAGTACGTTATATTATATTTCATTTTTACTGAAGAGAGGGAACATCGAAACAAGTCATCGTTGTACTTCGAAAACAACAGGTTTATTGAGGGAAATAAAAACAAAGTAAACAGCGATATTCCGAGCTGCCGCCCTCAAGGTTTCAAGATGAGTGCAACCATCGTAGCGGCTCACAATGATCTGAAGACGCCGGTTGCAGTCGTCGTGCTTTTTGGACACCCTCGAAGATGTCGTGCCGCCCTCTGCCTGAGCCAGCTTCATCTCTGCCAAGGACTGCTCTCGCTTGATGCAGCCCGCCCAGATATTGGGAGAACTGCAGCCCACGTTGCTCTGGCATAAAAAGAAAAAATAACACACACACAGGTGGAGAAAGCTTTTTCGAGGGGGCACCGTACTGAAATTTTGAGCCACAAATGCAAAAATGTACTACAGAAAACTTCCAAGTTCTAAGAGGATTAGTTCAGTTCTTACCTGCAGTCTCCGGTGCCACGCTTCGATGCTGTTGTTCGTCCTTGGCATTTGTGCTAGTGTTGATTCTCTGACTAACCAAACCAGAGGAGGGAAGGTGGCCGAAGACAAGCCGTTTCGACGGGGTCTCCCGATATACACGTCCTCGAAGTAGTCCGCCACGAGTGAGGCATCGGTGGACAAAACCTCGAGAAGGTCCTAGAAGGCCTCGGGAATGTCGGCGATTGGCAGGAAGGCCAATATCTGATGACGAACCCGAAGTACGTTTTTCTCGGTGGGGTCAAATGCATGCGTATGGTCACTGGAATAAGAGATTACACGAGTCTTGGCGTGATCGGTGACTATTTTAGTTTTACGAACTCCTCTTCAGCCGCAGCCTGCAGGCCCGATACAACGTAGTTTCGTTAACCTTAATGCAAGTGTAGGAATGTCCTTCGTGAAGAAGCATATCGCCCACCTCACTTAGTAGTAACTACCTCCATTTAGAAATCGAGAGTGAGATGGGAAGCAAAATAGATCCGTCTTTTATTAATCCGGAAGCAACCGCCAAAATAAAACCCTGAAATGGGTCAAAAAAAAGAAGAAAAAAAGATTCGGGTTTAGTGGGCTATTTTTTTTATTGTGAACTTTATGTTCTCGAAGTTCTTCTGTTAGTAAGGTGACCCAGATAAGATAACATGCAAGCTAAAAGCTGCAGGTTGCCCTATCTTGGGGTCATTGGGACGTGCTTTTGTTCCCGTTCGTACAGTAGTCAACCTCACTGACTTTTGCGGAATTGGTTGGGTGACCCCCTTTCGTAACTTTCCTAAAGAAACAAAATAGAAAAAAAGAACGTTTAATGATCTTGGGGTCATATTGTGACGAACTGCCAGCGTGACGAATCATCCTATGACGAATGTTCCGCTGTGACGAAAGGGCCTGTTACCAGTTGCCCTATGACGAATCGACATGTGACGAATGGGCCGTATCCCGCTTTACCGGGCTTGCGCGTCATTAGCGCGTTTGCATGGTCCGCAGCGAGGGATCAAAGATAAGAGAAGTGCATGACGCAGAGTCCGTTTTCATTGTTGTTTAGTCAGAGGTTACGTTGTGTGGAAAGAGGCATTCTTTGGGGTGCTAGCCCTCTCCCTTTTTTCGTATCGACAGTGCGTATATACAGCAGGTTTCGGAAAATAAAAATTTCAGCTGTGTTAGAGACATTTTAGTGTTGTGTCGGTCACCCGCAGTCTTGGGGATTCTTCAACCAATGTGCGCACTTTCTATTTTTGAATTTTGTGAAAAAACAGTTTCTCATAAAAGGGAAACAGCGTTTCTGCTCTACAGCTTTGTAAAAAGACAACTTAATAAAAATGTGTTAACAAGAAAACATAGTTTCCATTAAAAACATGTAACAGAGTTTACATAATAAGAAAAACTGTCCCAGAGCATCGAAAAAAAATCTGTTAAGCCCGAGTCCTACTACAGCGACATAAGCAACAGCCGACCCAGACAAAACGCGAGTGCGTGCAGCATTAATGTAAAGCGAAGTTTGGTATGCTTGCCAATCATTCATGAAGCATACCAAACTTCGCTTTGCATTAATGCTGCACGTACTCGCATTTTGTTTGGGTCGGCTGTTGCTTATGTCGCTCTAGTAAAACTCGGGCTTAACAGATTTATTTTTCGATGATCTGGGACAGTTTCTTTTATTATGTAAACTCTGTTACATGTTTCTAATGGAAACTAAATTTTCTTGTTAACAATTTTTTAAAGTTCTCTTTTGTACAAAGCTGTAGAACAGAAACGCTGTTTCCTTTTTAAGAGAAACTGTTTTTTCACAAAATTCAAAAATAGAAAGTCGATCGTTCCCGAGCTCATGAGCTCGGGAACGAACCTAGAGTGATTCAAGCCTGCCAAAGATAACATTGTGTGAATGCTGGAGGTTTGTCAGAGTCGGCTGTTGCTGTCTGTCGCCTTTGCGGGACTAGTACATAAAGAAACATGTACAACAGAAAGTGAGAGGGTAATGTCAAAATTTTCTCGCAAGGTAGAGCATATATTTATTCATTACCATCAGCTTATCGCATATACTTATTCATTACCATCCGATTATCGCCACATTCTTAACAAACATTTACACTTGTTTTAACATAGGCCTCCATTATTATCCACTCTTTCTCTACTGCTGAGTAAGAGGCTGAATTCCAGTCCAATAAAAGTCCTTGCTTCGACTTGGCAGATTGGCATGTAGTTCCAGATCATCAACATGCAGAAAGTGGCATCTTCCGAGTGCATTGGTTAACTACATTTTGTTTCGCCTACAGACTCGGACTACGTTTCTCGGAAGACAAGCCGACACTGCACATGAGTCTCGAAAGTAGGAGTAAAGACCTTTACATGGGCGGAATTGAGTCTTACTTTGCAATGTGAATGTGAAGACAGTTTGAATAAGTTTGAATAGTTATTGAAAAATTACTAAGTGCCTGTGAAAAACATGGCAATAATTTGTTTGATTAATAAATACGCTATACTTTGTGACAGCGCATTTCGAGGCCTTATAGTTTCATACCTGCCCTTATACACTGTTGCCGCACACCGCTTAAAGAATACGGCAATACAGTTGCCGTATTCTGTAAACCTGTAAAGGAAACATGTTTTCAAATTTGGCTCATCAACCAACATTTTGCAAGCTTCAAAAGTCTCGCAGGCTGGCAGCTTTTTAGAGGGTTTCTTAATTAACCGAAATTCAAATTAAGTATATTATTTCTCAGATCAACTTCGGAACTTTTTATTTCTGTGGGACAGAAATGTCAGTGAATCAAATATTCAAGATCAATTGAAATAAACCACTGATCATTTTGGGAGCACGCCATATTTACACCTTCCCCACCTTCCTGGACTTATTAATGCCGGGATGTTTGCTATGAAAGAAGTCGTGAAACTTGTTAAAGAAAGAAAACATGAGATATTGTAATATTTGTAAATAACCACTTTATTTCTTGCATTTGCCACGCTTGGGCTCTGACCAGATGGCATCTCTTCAACATACTATTAGAAACTGCAGTTTTATTTCTTAACTTTGCCGTGCTTGGGGCTCAAACTAAATGGAATTTATTGAACATACCTACTTCGACTCTTAACTCTGCCCTCTTGGGCTCTTAACGATGACATTTCCTGAATATATACCTGGTATTCTTTCTATGGACAAAAATATTGAAGGTAACTTGCACTAGGGCACTTGATAGTGCCATTAGCTTACTTGACTTGGCGCCACTAGGAACAACAGATGTTTTAATTATACCTTTTCGTTAGAAAAATAAGCATATAGTTACAATTAGAAACTTGATGAGCATCGTCAGAAACCACTAAACCATTCAAATTTAGACACTAGGAGCCCATGTATTGTTTCTCTGGCTCCTGCAAATGTGTCGCGACCTCCATGTTTTTCCGTCTCATCATCCACATTTTCGCTCTGCCAGCCTTGCGCCTGCATTAAAAGTGGTAACTTTTGTGAAATACCACACTTCGTACGTGCTCCCATCCTTCTAAAATTAACTGATTTAGTGATTTCCGATTACGCCCAGCAAGTCTCTAACTAGAACTGATTATTATTATTGTATGCAAAACTATTTAAAAACTTAATTATCCTAAGCACTACGTGCCTCATTAAATGGTTCCCTTGACTATGACTAATGTTGTGCCAACCCTATTTCTGTGAGATGCATAGTATTTTACATTAAATGACTGTCAAAACAATGCACGTGCCCCCAACATTTCTAATGAACAGATTTAGTGGCTTTCGACCATGGCCAGCAAGTTTCTAATTTAAAGAATATGGCTCCATATATTAATTAAAAGTTAATTAAAATATCTGTTAATTAGCCACCTACTTGCACAAGCAACCTTGTTTGTAGTGTCCGCCAAGTCGAGTAAGCTAATTGCAAAATAAAGTTACCTAATGAAACTTCTTGTTTTGAAAATTTTGAAAAGCAAACACCCAGTGTAGGGTGGCCTAAGTAGTGGCAGGCTGTACATTGGTCCCTAACAATTAGCTTCTGCACACAGCTAGATAAAATTTTAACCAAACAAATATTTTAATGGCACAAGTTATCTTGTAAACTTGCAAAGTATAGCTCCATTTCTGTGAGAAACAACAACACTATTCATCTTAATCTCTATGGCGGGCAAGGACACAGACAACCAAGTCGCATTGACTCTGTTAGAGCCAGTTAATCGCTCGATTCAACCCGCGCCCGTTGCGAAATGAATCCTCCATTCTATGTGAAATGCGAGTACTCATTTCGCATCGGGCTCTAACCGCTCACTGCGACTTGGTTGCCTGCATCAGTGCCCGCCATAAAGGCTACAAGGATTCTTGTCCTTAATTCTCACAGAAATGGATCTACGCTTTAGAAGTTTACAAGGTAATGTGCACCACTAGAGTACACTTGTGGTGAAAAATTTGAGCTAGCTACACACAGAAGCCAATTTTTCTGGTGCAATTGACAGCATACCGGTCTGTTTATGCCACCCTATATACCATTAAACACATTAGATTCCTTCTCTTTGCCTTGCTTGGGCATAAAGATGACATTTCCGGAACATACCTTTTTATTTAAATCAGGAAGGTTTTAGGAATGTTTCCGCTTAAAAGGCATACTCCTCCAGGGACGCCATCAGCTTGGCAACTGCGGGTGACACACAGTGTTGCTTCTTCTTCCTTTTAAGAATTTTGGTGTCCCTCGGTGGGTTGATGCTTGCAATACCCCTGAAATCAAACAGACATATCTTTTTTTATAGTATGCTTCCGAATGGAACCTATATAAACGAAATATACAGAGAGGTTATGGAATGCTGGCCAAAACTTTCTTACAAAAACTATGCGTTGCATAGACAAAATATGGATGCGACGTTGGTGAGTGCCAATGACCAATTCGGCAGATGCCCATCATATGAATAATCAAGTGCCTAATAGACTCAATTCAAATAAGGACGCCAAAGCTTTGTGAACCAAAAATCTGGGTTGCCGCCATATTTAGGTTGTTTGAACTGCCGGCGGGAATCATGCGCATCACCACATATTAAGTAATTATTTTTGGGAAAAGTGCGCCTGGTCACTTAGGTACACAGGGTGTTACGGTTATCTGGAACCAAGCTTTAAAAAAGCAGAGCATTACAGGTGAACGGAACCAGCTGTATGTTCTTAGCAGAAGTCTTGCCAGAGCCAATATTTTTTTTATAGTGCCTAATTAGAAAATTACGACTAATTAGCTATTTCTTTAAATATTTAAAGGCAAAGGTGTCGATTGGAAAGTTGTAGAGAGCCTAAAGAAACACCAGATGGAGGAGTTTGCAATGTGGTGCACCTTGAGTGCTTCTTTTAACCAGCCCTAAAAAAACGCCGCTCGCAGCGCACGCGTGTGCTGCGATTAGGGAAGCATGCATTGTGGGCGTTTTCGAAGGCTGAGAAAAGAACTCAGGCAAGGTGTACCATGTGTGCAAGCACTCCATCGAGTGCTCCTTAAAGCTCTCTGCAAGTTTCCAATTGACACCTTTTTCCCTAAATCAATATTTAATTAATTACTTTCAATAAATTAGTTAATCAGGCTCAACAAAAAATACTCTCTTTCGCAAGATTCCTGCTAACAACATACGGTTGGTTTCAATCGCTTAGAGTGATCCGGATTGTTTAAAGCTTACTTGAGAATTAAAACAGTGGAAACGTAAATGAGAACAAACCCCTACTCCCGAACGCGCCAGACAATAGATTGTTTATTGTGTGCCAAGGGAAAATACATTTTGTGTAAGAAAAGGGATTTCTCTACAATAATCTTTACAAAAATGCTGGCTACAGAAGCATGGTAATTGTGTTAATCAGCCATGTTTACATTCGAATGAACACTTGTGTTACTTTTATTATGAGGTTTTTGTTCCAGCTGTTTTTCCCCACAATTATTTCATGTTTCACGTATATCAGTAGAAAAAAAAGGTAATTTGTGTCAGTCGATCGACTTATAGAGCCTTCAAAGAGGTGGTCTTGTCGGGCACTTTAGCACCACTTGGAGTGTTTCATCCTGTTTCGCTAGTTTCAGTCAACTAACTTGTTTCATATTTTACTAGATGAGCAATTTAAAAGTGCACGCCCATTCTTCCTTCCCCCTTTACTCGTCTGAATGTATATTAGTCGTCCTTCTCTTGCAAATAAACTCAGCTGCAGTGGAGACTTCATACTGTGATATTTGCTTCTCATCATCCTAGCATCACAGTGTAATCTAGAATGTGGACAGTGTGAGCATGGGGCCTTGTGAAGCTGAAGTAGTGATGGTGACGCTGGCACTGACTTTAAAATATTTTACTATTAACTTTGATGCGCAAGTTTTTTTTTTGGTACGTTTGTCAGGAATATTGAATGACAGTTTAGAGCACAGAGGCACAAAATATACAGCTTCTCCGGCGGAGTGCTTAATATTGAGAATGAAAACATGCTTAATATTGAGAACGAAAACAATGTAGTGTCCCCAATATTCCTTGCCATCTGAAAATAATAACTCTTGCCCGAGGCATGCAGTAATTACGGATCAGGGGATGACACAAGAGAGCAGGCTGCTGTCGATATATTCACAAGAAGCGGAAGCCATGTATTTTCTGGGCATATAAACGGTCTCTCCGTTTCACAATGTGTAGCTGAAATGCCCTTCATTCCAGTTGATGAAGTCGTATGCAAATGAGACCAGACCAGACCATTGATGAGTATAATGAGCGTGGTGAGATGGGTTTGTGTATGTGCACGGTCATGTGTGTGTGTGTGGGGGGGGGGGCGCACGAACCACATTGTAATATTTTAGGGCTCCCGGGACTAAAAATATGCTCACTTCTGGTTTACACTATGCCATTTTCGAACCAACTAGCCCGAGATAAAAATGACATAGTTCATCTCATTGTTTTCAATAACAGCAAACATAACTTCTCCTACCACATGTATGGGGTTAGACTGTAATCACAGAATGATTAACATCACTCATAAAACTGTGTTAAAAACTGATCTCATTTGTGCGAAAAAAGTTTCATTTGTGCACTATACCGTTGTGAACGTGCCATGCACAGCTTTGTGGCCCCTGAGAAGTAATTTGTGTAGTTAGAATGATCATAATGGAACAATGGAAAACCTTAGCCTGAGGTCTTGGCATGCAAAATCAAAGCATTTTAAGAAATCAGCAGGCACTGGGGGTCTTCCAATGGCAGCTATGTTTTGTTTAAAGGATGCAGCTTTCTTATGACAAGCAGATCAAATTTAAACTCAAAAGGTAGATACACTTACAAAGTATCCAATTGCGAAGGGTTTTTGCAGGCAAATCCTCTTTGTGGACACGAAATTTGGCTTGTGTCATCCTCCATACGAAACCTCTTACGTCAGGAGCTATTTTCTCCACGTTGTCGATGTGAGTTGTGCTTGTCTTCAAAGCAGACGCCGATGCCCTTTACTGCCAAAAGCAAAATCAACTAAATAAGTCAATCTTGTTCAAGATTGCACATTAACAAAGGGTCAGCCCTAGAAACAACGGGAAAATAACTTTTATTTCAGTTTTAAAATAGCTATACTCTATACCCAAGATTTCTCAATTTTTTTATAAATAGCCACAAGATTTGAAAAATGATGGAGGATTTGCCTCACTTGCATAAAGTTGGATAAAGAGTTTGTGCGACTTGCTCGAAGGAACATCATTCACACCTATTGAAATAGGAATAGAAAGGTCTCATGAGTACTAAATATATTTGAACGGATCAATAATTGTTACAGTTTATTGTTATGCACCCATATTACTCACAATTTAATTATACCATATAAAAAGCCCATATGAAGAAAAACCTGAGCACTAAGTAGTTTATTAGTGGACATTAATATGCTGAGAACTTGAAGACATTCTCCCTTATATTACGCACTTATACACAAAACATATTGTCAGCTGTTGTACGCCACATCAATGGAATGAAAACATTCATAACTGGAAAACGATTAAAGAAAAATGGAAGGAAACAATGCCATTTTATGTGCCATCTGACGGGGAAAGTTTGGCAGACTACCTGAGCCAAACATCAAATTGGACTGTGCATTCAACATTGTGAAAAAATTCATAATATATGCCACACAGTTCTTTAATATGGCATTACGAGATATGATTCATTATGACCCTATTTTGAGTAGTGACTGCAGATAAAAATGAGCCAGGAATTATTTTGTATTATTATCTTTAATGAGAGAATATTCATACAACACCTCTGGAAAATATTTTGATGTCTTTCCATAAGTGCACGGAGAGTACACTGTGCAGTTGCGACCACGACAAACATGGCAAAAAAGGTACGCCATATGCAAAGCCCTTCCCCTTCACTATACAGTAAACAGTGGGGGCGGCCGACGCACGTCTCAAAGTTATGTCTAATGGCTTTTCATATCCTGGGTAATGAGGTCCAGAAAGCAAGACAGTAGAGTCACGTTATACTGAGCAACAAAAAACTTCATGTCCCGCCCTGGATTCAAGATTCTAGTTAGGCAGCTTCACTATTAAAAAAATAACGACTCCTTGCTTTATGTAGAAAGGAACACTGGTTAAAATTTAACAAGCAGACATGTCGGATTTGAAAGGTAAAAGGACCACAAACTTCAGACATCTTAGCGGGAATATAACTTTAGCACCAATGAAAAGGCTCAGAGCCCAAAGCAAATACAACCATCACATGAACAACAGCATACAAAAGGCAAATAAACATTTTAAACGAAGTTCACAAGAGCAGCTATGAACAATACAAAACACATTCGAAGCCACGAGCACAAGAGAAGTTATACACAGGGCGAAACTAAACTCCGAAGTGAAGATCTCAAAAGCAAACAAGAATTTCAAGACAAAAAGAAATCTCCGACGCGGGGTTTTATAAACAAGTGTATCGTTACAGCGTTCAAGTTCCTTCCAATTTGGTGACTCCCGACCATGGTTGAAACTATGAACCGTGCCGCGGAGCCGACCAGCATCGGCCGAAAGACTCGCAAACCCGCGGAGAAAGTAAAAGCATAAAGTAATGCTCAATTAAACGCGCGCGAGCACGACTTCGCGGCACTGTTAAATTTCGTGGACACCCCTGCGACGTTTTGTCGAGCGGACTTACCCAGGCGGCTCTGATAGGCCACAAATAAATTCGCGAGCGCTTATCCGCTTCCAAACAGTCCGCACTACGCGCTAAAACCCTCGCTCCGCTTG
>JAZHYW010020112.1:0-75456 GCA_037355805.1 Ixodes ricinus | reverse complement strand
TGGATTTGGATTTGGGGCTAACCCCTTTGTATCGGGGGATCCCAGCAGCGCTGGATCTAGCCTGGCTAGCAGCTACACTAGCCAATTTCGTAGTTTTGTTCCCTTGCCCTCCTCCACCAGCACTCCAGTCTCCTCTTCGTCACCTCCACTGGCTGCGAACTATCGGCGGCGTACTGTTCGTTTACGCCCCGGAAGCCCAGCGCCACCGCCATGTCTGGTTCGTACGTCACGTCCGGCTTTATGCCCGTGCATTCCAGTATGACGTGTTCCGCCGTCTCGTCTGCTCCCAGCGCGCACATGGCGCACTTCACTTCCATGTCCATGTACTTCGCGCGGAAAACGCGGGTCCGCAGCATGCCGCCTCGGGCGTCCGAAAGCAGCGCACTGCCCTTGCTGTTGTCCATGAAAGGTATTCGCTTCACCTCCTGTTTCTCTCTGGCATACAGGGCCAGCGCTGGTTTCAGACGTGCCGCTTCCGCCCACCGCCGCGTCTCGCTTTCGATCACCCTCGTGCGGATGCTCTGCTGCAGTTCCGGCTGCTCCGCGGCTGGGTAGAGGAGTGGGCCGCTGACCTCGTACCGCTGTGCCAGCTGGCGCGTCCGTCGCACCCACCGGGTTGGGACGGACCGAAGATGCACATACTTGAAAACTTGTCTGGCCCAGCGCTCTTCGCTCATCCGGCTGAGGCGTCGCTCGAAGTCCAGCTTGGCTCGGGCCTCCCTGGCCTCAAAACCGGACCAGCCCATGTCTCCTTGGACGGCCTCGTTCGGTGCTGTTCGGCTTGCTCCTAGTGCCGACCTTCCCACCTCCCTCTGACGGACCTCGAGGTATTGCCTGGTACCTGATGACAGGCACAACACTGAGTTGCCGAAAGTGAGCCCCGGCACCGCCACCATCTTCCAGACCCCTCTGGTTACCTCGTATCGGTTATATCCCCAGAGGGCCTTGGCCGTTGCTATGCCCTTGTTCCTCCTGCTCTTCGCCTTGACCTTCGTCTCGTGCTCTAGGAGGTAGTGGTGTCCCTTCTGTAGGTTTACACCCAGATATTTGTAGTGGTCCACCCAAGGTACAGGGTTGGCCTGAATGGACAGGCTGGCAGTCCCATTTTCCTCTGCTGCCCCAAAGGCCATCAGCCCAGATTTGTGCGAACTGAAGCTAAGCCCCAGGGCCTCTCCCATTGCACCACACTCGTTCATGAGTCCCTGCAGGCCCTGCAGTGAGTCCGCCATCAGCACCATATCGTCGGCGTAGATGAGTCCCGGGAGTTTTCCTCCCTTCCTTTCCCCACCTTCCAAATATTCCAGTGAGAAACCCTCCCCACTCTCCTGTAGCCGCCTTTCGATTCCTGCTATGTACAGCATAAACAGCAGCGGCGACAGCGGGCAGCCCTGTCTCAAGCCTTTGGAGCAGGTCACTGGATGTGTTGTCTCCTGCTGCCACTGTGCCACCACCGCCGTCCCTCTGTACACTTCTCGCAAGAGGTCTATCCACTCACTGCAGAGTCCCCGCTCTGCCAGCTGCGTCCACAGTTTTCGATGTTCGACCGTGTCGTAAGCCTTGCTGACATCGAGAAAACAGAGGTAAAGGGGCGGTTCTCCTTCTGGGCGATCTCGATGGCCTGCGTCATCACGAATAAATTGTCCTCAAGGCGTCTCCCCCACCGGAAACCATTCTGTAGCTCCCCCAGGACTCCTTCTGCCTCTACCCATGTCTGCAGTCGGTCTCGTATTATCTGTGTGAACACGCGGTAGAGTACCGATGTGATGGCTATGGGGCGGTAGTTGCCGAGCGTTGACTTTTGCCCTTTTCCCTTGTAGATGAGTCTGAGTCTTGAGGTTCGCCACTCCACCGGCACCCGTCCCTCCTCCAGGATCTGGTTGAGGATCTCGCGCAGCAGTGCTCTCGTCTCTGGCCCCAGCTCCTTCACCAGCCTCATTGGGATTCCGTCCATTCCAGTGGCTGTGGTTCCTCCTATCCTCTTGACTGCTCTCTTTAACTCCCTCTCCGTGATTTCCTCTCTGCTCGGTTGCTCCTGCAGTTCGTCCTCCGTCTCCCCCTCCTCACTGTCCATTTGTCGGCTGTCCCCTGTGAACATGTTTCCAATCCACCTCTCAATGTACCGGTTGGTCTCTCCAGGGTCCAGTTCCTTTCCTGTCGCATCGTCTTTGATTACAGCATCCTCCCTGGGTCGACCTGTTTGGCCCTGTACATGTCGCCAGAACTTCAGTGGGGCCTCACGTCCTGCCTCTCTCAGTTCTTCCATAAATCTCTTATCTACCCTGGCCATTTTGCTTTGGATCAACACTGTCACCTCTATTTTCCTGCTCTGGTACTCCCTCCACTCTCTTGAATCTTTCTGTAGGGGGCTTTCTTCTCCTCCTTTCGTTTTCTGATGGTCCCACGCAGAGTCCTGTTAGCCAGTTGCCTTCTTGTAATGGCCTCCCTCACCTCCACATCCCACCATCGTTTTCTCCTCCTCTTCCCTCGTGTCGGTCGTTTTAGTTTTTCCAGGTGGTCCTTCCACCACCGCATGAGGTTCCCGTACGTCTCCACCTGCCTGGTTTCCACCTCTTCCTCCAGTTTCTGTGCCATGGTTTGTGCTTCTGCTTGCGTTATGTGGTGTTGTCTCATAGGTTTGCTGACTCTCTTTTCCGTTGGCTTTCCTCCGAAAGTGATCAGCAATCTGTTGTGATCACTTCCCAAACTCTTGTCGCCTTCCTCATCTATCTCCATGTAGTTCAGTTTTTCATACAGGTCCGGGGACACCAGGCAATAATCAATTGTAGAGCTCGTCCCTCTGGCCGTCCATGTCGTCTTTCCTAAGCATTTATCTTGTGTGTTGACGATTACCATGTCCAGGTGTTCCGCCATGTCCTGCAGCAGCTTTCCATTACCGTCTGTTCTCCCATCGAACTCCTCTAGGTGTGCGTTGAAGTCGCCTACCATAATGGTAGGTCTCCCAATGTTGTGATAGTCTCTTTCAATGCACTTGATCAGCTCTATGTTTGTCTCCCTGCTGTCTGCCCCCGTCCACAGGTACACCACTGCCACTGCCACCTTTCTCCCCGCCAGTATCCCCGTCAACCACATGTGCTCTTTGCACTCTGGACTTTCTCTCTGCCAGCCTGGCCCACTAAAGCATCCTACCCCCCTCCCCTTCTCTCGCTGCCCTCTCTGTTTACCCCATCCCAAAAAAGCCCTTCGCAATCCGGGGTCTTTCTTCATCCCTGAGGTGGGTTTCTGTGACTGCGAACATTCCAATCTTATCATCTTGTAACATCTGAAAGGCCTCTTCCCATTTTCCTGCTTTCCTACCTCCCTGCAGGTTTAGAAAGGCAATCTTCACTTCCCTCTTTTTCTTTTTTGCTCGTCTGTTTTTCCTTGTTTCCTGGTCTGGTGCCTTTTTGTGTTTTCCGCCTCTCGTGTTGTTGCGGGCACCATCTCTCCTACTTCTCTTCTTATTGGGCATGTCCCTGTGGGGGACACATCCTCTGGAGTTGTTCCTCGAGTCGCTGTAGTCTCTGGTCCAGAGTCAGCCTGCCTTCCATTCTTTCCTGTCGCCTCTTCATCGGTGTCACGTTTTTCCCCTTGCATTTCAGTCCTAAAAAACTCTTTAGTCTGTTACCCAGTGCTTGTCCCTCTTCAATTGCCGCTTCTCTATTGTAGCAGCCATCTTCCATGTCATTTCCCGTTCCTGTGTTCTTTACCACCTCCACCCTCGGTCCTAGTTGCTGGCTGATCTCTCTTGATAGCCTGTTCCACTTGGCGCACCTCTCTTTAAGTGGGTCCCCCTTGTCTTTGATTTCTGGCACTTCATACACCATAAAAGAATGTTTCGGGGCTCTCTTGGTCCAGTCCTCCAGCCGTTTCCCTAGCTCCGCTGCCATTTCTTCCACCGACTCTTCGCCTTGAACGTCTGTCACTCCCGCATGTATGACCACCATCCCTGCCTCTGCATTCCATATTTTTCCATCCCTCTCTGCTCTCTCCAGTGACTCTCTCAGTTGTGCTCCCATCTTGGTCGCAAAGTGAACTTTCTTGTCGTAATCTACCACCTTCAGTGTGGCTCTCTTTATCTTGAAGGCATTAGTGTCCCCTACCACTAAGACTCTCTTGTCCACCTTGTTCTCTTTGTCCTGTTTCTTTGTCCCGTCATCTGGGTCTGCCCTCTGCCTCATGAGGGCCTCCTTGTAGTTCTTGTGCTGGCATCTTTGTGTTTGGCCTCCAGTCGTCTGTCCCTTCTGCTCCTTATCCAGATCTCCACTTCCCATCCGTTCTTGGGAAAAGCTATCTGTCTCTTTCCCGTCTGTGTGGTATGTCTTCTTTCCTTTGACCCCGTTTCCCGGTTCCAGCTGTTGCGGCGCATTTTCAGCCCCGTTGACCGTCATTTGCGCTGGTTCACATGACTTCATCCAGTCATTAAACACCTCCCCTAATTTTTCTCTCTTGTTGCTTTCCTCCTGCATTATTGCTTTCAGTTTTCCTTCCGCCGCTATTCTCATGGTTCTCTCTTCTTCGAGCTTCTCCAACATCCTACTTTCTATGGCCGCTCTCTCTGTCTTTGCCTCCTCCAGCTTCACTCTCATTGCCTCTCTCAAGGCATTAACTTGTCGTTCGATCTCCTCCTCCAAGATACTTCTTCTCACCTCATTTTCCTTGCACTCCTTACATTTGTACGTACTGTTCTCCGCCTCCGTGCATGATTCGAACGGTGTCTCGCTGATATCCACCCATTTCTCACAGCCTTCGCACTCCACTGCCGCCTTGTCTCGCTTTCCCCTCTTCTTTGCCTTTTCCATTTGACTGGTTGTCATTGTTTTCCTCCGCGGAGTCATGATGTTAGGTGCCTCCCTTGCCTGGTTTCCGTGACGCCCTAGCCACTACCGCTAGATTCCGTCGTTTAGCTGTGCCCCGACACGCCGCGTCGAAAAAACCCTTTCGCCCCACAGGCCCGGTAGGCAGGCCTAACGGGTCGTTGAGCGCTCCGGAGGAAGGGCTTCTTGATCGCCCCCACGGTCGCGACTCCGCGCCGAACCCAAGTGGTCCGCTGGTCGCGGTCTCGGTATCTCCGGTATATAAACAAAGCACAATGTGGCCAACAGACAATTCTCGGCCTATGGGGCTGTGCCTTTTTTAGAGGGTTGCCAATAAATCCAGCTAAAGACGAAGGCAAAAGAAAGAATTATATACTACTAAATTTAACTCTTGATTCATATAACTGCATTTCCGCGTGCAAATAAGCACGCTGGCGCAACATGCCTTTTTTACGAAGAGGTCGAGACTCTCCAGGCTCTCCAGCCTCATTGTGGCCACTTATGGCTTTTGGCCAGCCCTGAAGTCGAAGCAAGCCAGATGAATGAAAATGAAAATAAAAAAGCGCAACGGCCGCGCGTTTTTCTTTTTTTTTTTATCGCGCAGGAAGTTTGATTGGTTTGACTTCGCGATCCCGGTGTCGCGGAAAGCAAGCAACGATTTTTCCCGGGACCACGCTCAACCGCTATAAAACGCGGGTTGCGCAATCGAGCCCCGCGAAACGCTAAGAATTCAAGGGTTTTCAAGGACGGCAAAGATATTCCAGCACTTTCAAGGCCTTGAAAAAGCAACTTACAAATTTAAGGGTTTTCAAGGATTTCAAGGACCTGTGCGCACCCTGTTCGAGTTCTCTCCCAGAATGCATTGCACTCGCAGAGTGTTGCACGGAGAACTGGACTCAAACGAACTCGCCAAATGCACCCAGTGCAGAAGACTGATGCTGCCGCCATCTGTGTTGTAGAAAAAGTACCGACCTCAAACCGAAACTAGCGCCTTCCTGTTCGGAGTGATGGGTGGGAATGCGAGAGTGCAGTCGCTATCCACGTTAATCTACAAACGTTGGTCGCTGTAACCTGTAGCTTATAGTTGCGATGACTTCAAGCAACTCGGCTGCCGTAAGATAGTTACAGACGGCGTAAATTTCCGCACCCAGCTGTCTACCAAGCAGCTGGTTGCGATCTTTCAATTCTTATAACCGTTTACACTGAAGAAAACTGATGATGCCGTCCGAGCAGAAGCTTGATCCGTTTGAGCATGGTATTATGCGTGAACCACTGAAAGGGTACGGTTTAAAACTAGTCTGTTGGAATATCCAGCAAAACTTTTCCTGGGACTTTCGATTTCGACCGTCATTACAGGTGGATCAGATATTAGCCTTGATGAGGACGTCGAGAACGAAAGCTTTCTCGAACAAAATATGACGGGGCAAGTTAGCTGACGTAAGTAAATGTTAAACATGATGATGTTTCCCAAGCCTCGGGTAAAGTCACTATGTTTAGCTTTCTCTGATGCTTATTGGGCAGTCAGAGGTTTCTGCTGGGGGAGTTTTGTCGACAAATGTTCAATTATTCACCCACACGGATGGTGATAAACATCTCAGGGACCGCTGATGCGTTTGTTCTGAGCATTTCTTGACACACTGGTATATTTCAGCGTCTGTACGGCAACAGAACGACTTAAAACCTGCAAATAAAGCACGGGTTGTCAATTGCTTCCTTCATGAAATAGCAGACACTCACAATTCAAGCTCGCGTTTGATTCCGTTGCCCGCGGGACGCGATTTCTATCAGAAAATCTACTTTTTTCCTTTCGGTTCCGCGACACATCGTAGCAGACGAACCCTCGTCGTCTGCTCCCGCTCCTCGCCGGCCTCGCCGGAGCGAGGCATGACGGGATTGCATTTTGGCGCACGCCCGATTTTCTCGGTGCAGCGAGTGCATGCACGCGTGGAGTGCCGCCGCTGAAACGAACTCGGAGAGTGCAACCACTCGTGGAGTGCCTGCCGAAACGAACTCGCTTTACGCTGCGAGTGGGCACGCGTGGACACGAGTGCCGTGAAACGAACCCGCTATAAGAAACTCTCGTCAGAGGGAGCCAACTCTGGAACCGCGAGGATAAAAGGCTGCCGTCATTCTGACCGCTTGTTATTAGTTAATAAAGTATTATATTAACACAGAACCCCAAGTAAATAACACCTTTCTTCACCACAGAAATATTGTTCCATTGTCCCCCAAGTGTACGTTGGAAGGGGGCACTCCTGCACGATCCAAACTGAGCGAAGTTTTATTCTTCAAGTAGGCGGTTTCTCCTTTGGCACTGTTGAGCGAGACAATGGAAAAATGTTGCCACCGAGAGACTACAAAACGATAAGCGGAAGTGTGGCAACGTGATAAACAAACTGTGGCAAGTAAGCAATACAAACGTGGTTGGTGGCTTCTGGTTCTGGGATTTTCAGAATTCCAGTATTGGGGGCTTGAGAGGCACCTCTCTCCCATTGCTGTGCCATTGCAGGAAGCCTTCGACGCGCGACTAGAAGTTGCACTGGCATTCCTTTTCAACGTAAGCGTGAGCATAGTCAAAGGCTGGAATGCATAGCACAAATCGAAACACGCATAGGAAAAGCGCAAGATTACGCTGCATTCACAGCGGTTCACTGCTTTAGACGATCATAGCACATGCACAGAAAGGCGGCAAACACTGTGATGTAGTTTCCTCAACGGTTGATTGGCCCCACGAGGTTGTATATTTCGTTTCACCCTTACGTACGGACGCAGGATCAAGCAAACAGCGTCAAAAGCTCAAGTCACTGGGTGTTTCCTTATTCATGAATGGTTCAGTGATGACAGAACATGTGCAGACATGAGGCGAACAGCATGTTGGTGCACCTTTGATGCTGTACGACTGGTCCCATTAGCTCGTAGTGTCGGCTCGACCGGCAATCCGTGATCACTGAAGGCCACTTACCGGTACGACTGCGCACTGGTTACCTCCCACTTTTCGCAGTCGGCGCTCCCTTGAGCTGCAGCGTCGGAAAGGCGCCCTTTACAGTCGGGACTTATCCTTCTTATCTACCAGGTCGTCTCGGAAATGCCTAGAGCACAGCACGGTGGAATCGGAGGCATCAGAGGGATCCCTGCCGATCATCCGACTCCACTTATTCCTTAGTATGCGGTTCCTGCCTTCGGCTTCACAGATATCGCACTTGAAGACGCGCCACTTCTTCATTACAGTGCTGCCGACACTGCGATGCTCCCAGTGGATACACAACTGACGATGACTCCGGTGGAACACAGAGTTTGGCGGCACTAGCTGCTCTGCTGTGAACTCTCAACTCAACGCGCTCCAAAGTTCAAATGTTCAGTCTACGAACGTACATTGTAGGAGAGCCACAGGCAAGTTCAAGAAGTTCAAGAACTACGCGGGCACAAAGCAACCAAAGCCAAAGCTAAGCAATGCTCAACATCTTGGATTGGATTGTCTCGTTTTGCGAAAGGTGAATACTTCAAAACGCAAAAAATATTTTTTTATTCATAAATATTCATTTTACTCCCCAAAACTAGAACAGAAAACCGAAAATACACATGTTAACTTATCTTGTAATTCGCCGCACGTTACGTGGGATGAAGCAGCCGACCACCGTGAGACCCAAAACACCAGTGACCTTTATGCAGGCATCATGGCGACCCAAACACAACTCATGGAATCCCCGCGCGAGCACCTCGCACGCTATGCAATCAGTCACGCATGGCTACGTCGTCCTGCGTTACGCCGCGTGAGCACATGCACTCGCTACATCCCCCTTTCTGAGAGTGAAAGACGACCGCTACGAAAATGTCTACAAGTTCAACTTCACGGGCGCTTTCACTCTTCTGCCAGAGCGCGTAAAATACGTTCTTGGTGGTGCACTGTCACCGTCACCACCGCGTTGAACATCGTCAGATGACACCGTCTGTGGTGGACGATGAGCGTTACGGCTTGAAGGACTCAACATTGATTCCTCGCTGTTTTGAGCCACGACGCCAGAGTTTCCCGATGTCTCTTGCACTGGACCGGCATTCTGTTGCTGTGAGTCTGACGCATCAAATGGCACCAAGTGCCGACGATTGCGTTGGATGACTCCCGACGGAGTCTCCACCACATAGGAGCGTGGTCTTTTGGCCGGACTCAGCACTTTGGCGGCGCAAGAGATATCGTCCACCCACACATCTTCCCCCACGGACAGTGATCGAAGGCGCTGGACACGATGACGCCGATTGAAGTCACGTTGTTGTCGTCCGCGCGCCGCTTTGTCTTTGCGCTGGAAGTCTTCTTGTGACGGCCAAGTAGGGATCAGAGCCTCATCGAGCTTGGGAACTCTGGTCTGAAGACGCCGGCCAAAGAGGAGCTGGGATGGACTATACCCGCTGATGCCCGGCGTGTCCCGATACACAAGAAGACTCATGTGCGGATCCTGTGACTTAAAGAACAGCTCTTTCATGGTCCGTACCATTCTTTCGGCTTCCCCGTTTGCTTGAGGATATCTGGGACTGCTCGTAGCATGGTGAAAACCGTAGCACGATGCAAAAGCTGCAAATTCCCGCGAAGAAAATTGGGGCCCATTATCCGAAACCACAACGTCCGGAATGCCAAAGCGGGCGAATGAACTCTTCACCGCTGCGATGACGGCTGTGGACGATGTGGAGGTCAGGCTCACCACTTCGGGGAAACGGGAGTAATAATCCACGATGAGGACGTAGTGCCTCCCAGAGAGTTCAAATAAGTCGATGCCGACTCGTTGCCAAGGACGATTTGGTGTGGGCGTACAGAGGAGCGGTTCAGAGCGCTGCACCCTGGTTTGTGCACACCGTTCGCATCCCGTGACGAGCTGCTCAATCTCGCTGTTCACGGTGGGCCACCACACCGCGTCTCGGGCCCTTGCCTTGCAGCGCCCGATGCCTTGATGGCCTTCGTGGATGAGCTGGAGCATGTCTTTTCGAAGACCAGGAGGGATGATGATGCAGCGGTCCTTCAGCAGTAGTCCGTCGTAGACCGTGATACTGCCGCGCACCTTCCAGTAGCCACGCAGATGATTCGGAACTTTTGAAACCTTCTCTGGCCAGCCACTCTCGCACAGCCGAAGCAACCCTGCGCAAACACCATCTTGCGCCTGGTGTTGGCGAAGACTCTCCAGTCGAGACGATGTGAGGTCTTCGAATCCTTTCACGACCTCACTGATAAAAAGTTCCACTGAATTGACCTTTGGACCTTGGTGCTCCTTGGTTGCGGCTCCCAGCGGAGCTCTAGAAAGGGTGTCCGCAGTTGCTAGAAGCTTGCCTGGGACGTAGAGCATACGATACTGGTATCGCATAAGACGCATCCGCAGACGCTGGATACGTGGAGGGATCAAGTCAAGTTCAGCGGTTCCCAAGAGTGTGAGGAGAGGGCGATGGTCGGACTCTATGTCGAACTTGATGCCTCGCACAAACTGGTCGAAGCGTTCTACAGCCCACGTCGCAGCCAAAGCTTCCTTTTCTGTCTGGCTGTATCGCTGCTCCGTGGACGTGAGAGACCTGGACGCGTACGCTACAGCACGCCTTTCTCCCGTTGGCTGATCTTGCAGAAGCACTGCTCCGAGGCCGTAGGAGCTGGCATCGGCAGATACCGTCGTGGAGTACGAAGGATCGTACTTTGCCATGCAGGCCTCTGAGCTAAGCATACTCTTCAGCTGGTTGAAGGCGGCCTGTTGACTGGCACCCCAGTACCACACGCTGGACTTCTGCAGGAGTGCCCGGATCGGTGCGGTTACATCCGACAGGTGTGGAAGAAAACGTCCGACGTGATTTGCCATTCCCAGCAACCTTCGGACTCCACTGACGTCTGTCGGCGCCTTCAAGTCTGCCAAAGCCTGAATTTTCTCCGGATCTGGGCTGATACCTGCCGAACTGACCAGAACACCCAGAAACTTGACCTTCTCGGCGGAGAAAGCGCACTTGGCTTTGTTGAGCTTCACACCTGCCGCTTCGAGACGATTCAACACCTGCTTGAGGCGCCTGTCGTGTTCTGCTTGCGTGCTACCGAAGACCAGGATGTCATCTATCATGTTGACAACTCCGTCTTGTCCTTCGAGTATGCGGCTCATCTGTCGCTGAAAATACTCCGGAGCTGAGCAGATTCCAAATGGAAGACGACAGAAGCAGAACCTCCCAAACGGCGTGATGAAGGTTGTAAGCTCTTGGGTTTCTTCTGAAAGTCTCACTTGGTGAAAACTAGCGGTGGCATCGAGCTTCGAAAAGATCTTGGCTTGTCCAAGACATCCCAGGATTTGCTCAACGGAAGGCAGAATGTGCCTTTCCCGAAGCACAACTTCGTTGAGACGAGTCAGATCAACGCAGATCCGGTAGTCTCCTGAAGCCTTGGGGACGACGACTATGCCCGCACACCAGTCCGTCGGGCTGTTCACCTTCCTGATGACGCCATCGGACTCAAGCTTCTCGAGCTCTTTTCGGACAACGTCGTGAAGCGGTATGGGAATTCTTCTCGGCACGCTGAGTGAGAACGGTCGAGCACCAGGACGCAGCCTGATGACGTACTCTTCCTTGAGTTCTCCAAGGCCGTTGAATAAATTCCTTCCCAGAAGCATCTCTGGGCCGGACACGTTGTCGACGAACTTGACGACTCCCAAAGCTTGAATGGCCAGGAAGCCTAGAAGAGGAGGGTCTTGCGCTGGCATGACGTAGATCTGCTCGACAAAGGACTTGTCTTTCCAGCGTAAGGTTGCCTCGAAGGTGCCCAGGACTTGCAGAGAAGTGTTCCCGGGGCCGGCCAACTCGCCGTCTACCTTCTGAAGTTGTCGAGGAACGCCTGGAAAGGAGCTTGGTAGAACCGTCACCTCCGCGCCCGAGTCGACCTTGAAGTGGACAGCGTAGCCGTTGACGTCCACCCAGACGAACTTGGCTCGGCGACTCGATGCGACAGAGTGCAGTTGGATGGAGCTCAAGCCTCTCTTCTTTTCGCAGACTGACTCAAAGTGGCCTAGCCGCTTGCAGTAGCGGCACTTCGCTTGTCTCGCCGGACACTCGGAGCGTTGATGGCTTCCTCTCCCGCAAAACCGGCAGTTCTTCGCGGTGGAAGTAGACGCGAACGACTCCTGTCCTGTGTGAGACTTGAAAGACGGATTTTTCCGTTGACCTTTCTTGACTTTCGCCTCGGCGACCACGTGGGGGAATCCGCCTCTTCCTTGAAAACCGCGGTTCTAGCCTTCACGGCGTCCTCGTGAATTCGCGCCTGGAGCCTTGCCTCCTCTAGCGTTAGCTTCGGACAGCGGCAAAGCTTGTCCGAGAGGCGAGAATCCAGGAGACCCACGACGAAGCGGTCGCGCACCAGACGGTCTTCCACATCCGCGGACTGGTAGTGACGTTTCTTGACCAGTGTACGAAGCGCGGTGTAAAAGCTGTCCACCGAGCTCACCAGCCTCTTAGACTCGACGGCAGAAACCGAACGCTCTCGTAGACCTCGTTCAACGGATGAATGAAGTGGTCCCTGAACTTCTGCTTGATGACCTCTACCGATCCCCAGTCTGCCGGAGTCAGCGTGAGCGTATCGAGGATGCGGATCGAGGATGCCACTTCTGACACCATGTTTCCGAGCTTGCTCTGGGCTAGCCGCACGTTACGTGGGATGAAGCAGCCGACCACCGTGAGACCCAAAACACCAGTGACCTTTATGCAGGCATCATGGCGACCCCAAACACAACTCATGGAATCCCCGCGCGAGCACCTCGCACGCTATGCAATCAGTCACGCATGGCTACGTCGTCCTGCGTTACGCCGCGTGAGCACATGCACTCGCTACAAGGTGAGTACTTTGGGTATTTCGCTGTGATTTATTTGGCAAAATATAAACAAAAAAGACAAAATCAATAGCGCCTAGTACTTTCACGAGGCTTACACAAAACGCATGCGTGTTTTTTTTTTTTCATACTCTTCTCGACACCCGACAGCTTTTAAAAAAAAAAATAAAACGTGTGGCTAAATATCAAACTGCCGAGCACGTTATGCGGAGGAGGATGGGTGTAGCGAAATCGATGGCGGGTTCTAAAGTACGGAAATATTGATAAGGGTGCCTGTTAATTAAACAATCGACGTGGCAGATGCAAGAAATGATATACAACCGGTTCAAACATAGAAAAACTCGTAAGGGTGCAGGCGAGCAGGTGAATATTAACCATGTTGAATTAACCTGAGTCTGGTGTAGAGAAGAAACATCAAAACGTAGAAGAACAGAAAGTAGACAGGACGACGTCTCAAACACAGTTAACTTGTTTATTTAGTCCACCTCCCTATATAGTCTCAATCTCAAGGTCATCTCCACCAACACAAAAGGACAAAGTTTATACAGTTCAAGCGCCACAGTCTTCATCACATAATGCAAGAACATTGACAACCTTTACAGGTCGACGCGATAAGGCAACGTCCATCCACCTTCAAAGTTGAACAAAAGAATCTCTTCCCCTACCATTGTAAACACAGCTCTAGCTTTTGCTCAGTGCGCAAGCATTGTAAAAAAAACCAACAAGCTGTTCTTAAGTGTGCAAGCATTTTAGTTCCATCGAAATTGCCCCCTTGGAAACTAGCTGGAGCAAAAGGTGTAACAGTCACACCGTAAAGTCTCTTCATCTAATTAAAATAAAAGCGCCCTTGCCGTCTATGGCCTACTTATTTGCATTAACCTACACTTTGTTTCCACCTTACATTATACCACAGCAGAATTTACAAGCCATCGAAAACAATACACCGCTCAAAAGGTGCACCATGACTTCCACGTCGGAAGCAGGTGCGCATGGAACAGTCATGTGACACGCTCAAAGCATTGGGTTGGCTCCGCAAGCTCGCAAAATTTGCTGCAGCATATTTTAAGATATAATTACCAGCTAGATCCCTCAAACGGTAGAAAAAAGTAACAAGCAATTGCATGGTATTAAAATTTTCTTATCGTGAAATAGCAGTTGGTTTTGGTTGTGCAGATGCCTTGCTCATATGCAATCTTATACATGGGTTGCACGTGACGTCATATCCTTCCTCCTTGCTGGTTACAGAAGACTGCAGCTAATGCAGTGGTAGCTGCGCTCACTCGTTTCTGGTCGCTCGCAATGTTCCGTTCCTGTTTGTAGAATAGGTACACTAAAAGCTATCCCCGAGGAAGCTTGTCCAGCAGAAAGGGGGGACCAAATTACGTCAAGTGCAACCTATGTATACAACTTCTAAAATCGAGGAAGCTTGCGTAATCAAACTTAGGAATTAAAATTGAAATGTGCCAAGCTGTGTTGATACCTGTTTTTTTTTTCCTTCAAGGAGGATGAAAAGTTGTTGGAACAAATAAAGAGAAAGGAAACGAGTCCTGCACCTTCTGCGAGGGGCCTCCTGAGCATTGTATTTTCCGGTGAGGAGCTCGATGGCCATTCGGCTCTTTGGGAAAAAGTGCAATGCACAAAAGGAGGAAGCGCTTGTCCTGTGTACTTCTTGTCCTTGTCTTTTTTTGCGCTTTTTTAATTGTTAACTAAGATGAACCAACTAGCCCAACAACGTACCCTACTAAACCGTAAAACCAGGCTGGAACCCGTACGAGTTAATGCGGTGATTGGTATGTTCGGAATATTTGCAATTAGCATTTTTCTTCAGCTCATCCGTTTCAACAATACGCCATGCCCAATAATTGACGCGGGGCCTTTCACCCCTGCACTCTATCTTACAAGTTGTCTACGGTGCTACCAAAGACATGAGCTTGAGAGTGTAACTGAGCGAAATTCAATGTAGCAGGATGGTGAGCTGTGTGAGTAGGTATACAATAAACATGGTTTAAACAGTCCAAATACGACACAAAGGAAAGAAAACAAGCTGCACAGGACAAAGCTCTGAAGAACTTTAGCGCTCTGTTCTGTCCTATTTTGTCCATTCCGTCTGTGTGTTTCTTTGTCATATATGGTGTTTTAACCATGTTTAGCAGAATACAATTTTTGCACAAGCACATGCGCAGAAAAGTCCTTTCTGGAAGTCATATGCTTGCAAACCTAAGTTGGCTAGCACTCATAACAAGTGGTAAGATAGACTGGTACTGTGTTTTCGTTTGTTGCAGAAATCTTTGTGCTAAATATCGACAAATATGCTGTAATCGTATGAACGCTAATTGTACCTTATATTTTAAGGAGATTTATTAAAATTATTTCAACCCTACACATGTTTCCTTTCAGCAAATCTACGTGCTAGCAACATCATGACAGTTTTAATTCACCATAATTTCGGAATTAGTTTCATTAAACTTTGGCACATATGATGGCTGTTTGCTTCCATCTTGCATTACAATGATAACCGTGTGGTATACGTTGCAAACATTTGCTGCTTCCTTTGACTGGCACTACTTTATTTCACTGGTAATTTTATTCTGAGCAGTGGTACGCCCCAAACTACTAAGTAAACAAAATCTTTGGCGGTTCTAAAAATATCTATATATTTCAGGACATTACACTAACGGTTAGTAATTTACGTATTGATATAATATTCTTTAACGTTTCGATGGTGTGATGAACTGTTGTTGAGCTTTTGGTTCCTTTTCGCGTGTTCTACAGAAAAGTATACAACTAAGTAAAATAATCCGTGCATTATGCTCATTCTTTGCACTTTGGATGTGCAGCATGGCCCTCTTAATTTTTATTAGGTGCCATCATTGCAGCAGGACCACATTATAGGTATTAGTCTATGCCCCGAAAAAATTCACAGCAATATTTTCTCCAATATATTTCGGTCACTTGATCATCAGCACAAGGTTGCATTCCGACTTCGAACACCAACTTGTCGTTTATTTTCTTTAGATCCCAGGACCATACTTTGTCTCACCAAAAACAGTGCAGTGCGGCGAAAGGCTACAACCCTCGTAAGCCAATGGGAAGAGCGAACGTCAGTCTTCTGTTTGGCTTACGAAGCTACAGCCCTCATAAGCTAGTCGGAAGAGCGAACACCAGTCTTTAATTAGCTAACCAGAGCTGTAGCTTTGGCTGTACTGCACGGTTTTAGTGAGGCAGTCTAAAACCAGCTTGTCGTGTTAGTTAAAATCAATGCAGACCCTGTGCTTTTTAAATGGTCCAGTATAGTTACATCTAGGAGAAATCTGCTTAACTTAGTCTTTAAGTGATTTTAACCTTGTTGTTCTCCCCTTGTGTAATACCTTTGGATCTTTAGAGAACCCTAACTCAATAACAAACCTTTTTTTTTCTATTGTACACATGAAAGATATTTGGCGACAAATAAAATACAGTGAAGCCTAGCCTGGCCTCGTTATTTACAAAGAAACACAGTTGTTTTCAGTGAAGTAAGTAGAAGTGCTGAATTAATTTATGCTTGATGTTTTCTATATCACTGAGACCACAAAAATCGTATTTTTATTTTGTCTAAAACGATGCAAGTTATAGTCATGGACGCCCAGAAAACACCACAACGCAAAAAAAGAAAAATATATTTTCCCACGCACGTGCGCGCTTTTTTAATTTCTGTTGCTTTTCTCACCCGCTCCTCACCTCCTCGCTCCTTTTGATTTGTGACGTCAAATATTTTGAAAATCAGAAGCTTTGTAAGCGACATTTTTATAGACCT
Organism: Ixodes ricinus; assembly: GCA_037355805.1. NCBI lineage: Eukaryota > Metazoa > Arthropoda > Arachnida > Ixodida > Ixodidae > Ixodes > Ixodes ricinus. Next base: position 59,023 of record JAZHYW010020112.1, on the reverse strand, counting down.
ACACGCTGTTTACAAACAAGCCCGCATTTGCCCACACCAGGTGCGGGCACTGCGCATGCCCAGAAACCGAATTCGCGTGAAGTGAAACGTGTGCGAATTCGCCGTGCCGTCGATAGCGCCAGCGCAGCTGCGTGACGTCAGGGCCACGTAACATTTAAAAACGAAATTTATAAAGCATCTTTTTAACGCAATTGAGAATGCACCATGGGCCTTCTTTTGAAATACCAAAAAACCGAAGTCCGGTGTAATGTCGCCTCCTGGCTTTTTATCCTCCTTCGGAAAACATGGCGGCGCTTGACGTATGTAGCACAGGATGATCGGTTAGTCCGGTAATCGGACTTAGTGCTAATTTTAGGCGCCCGATGACCTCTCAGACTTTGAAAACGCAAATCGTCAAACGGTCAAAACAACTAGGTTTGGTGTCCGTGTATCGTAGTTTCGGTTGTGACACCGCCTGGGCAGCCTTTCACGCAGAACCGGCGCGACGTGTTCCCTGACGTCGCTCGGAAAAGTTCACTGCGCGTTCTCTTCGACCTCACACCCTTTCAAAAAATTTTAGATCTCTAAAAGGGCCTAAAAGAAATTCCAAACTCGAAAGTCAAGCGTCGTCTGCTCGCAGCAATAGGCAGGACGCACGGAGAAAACCGGTTGTTCGAGGGGCGCCGGCGAACAAGGCACTTCAGAGGCTTCCGAGAAACTCAACTCGCAGAACAGCTCAATGTTTGACGTCACTGCACTAGATGCGGATCGCACAAAAAGTTTCAAATTCGAAATTCTAAAATTGTTTCTTTACTCTGCAAATACTGAATCCCCAAGTTTCGATTTTTGAGTGTAGTGTTCAGGCATCCTTTTCAGTCGTTTTGGATAATAACAGAAAATACCTCCTTTAAGAAGGACAGTGCCGAGAAGAAAAAAATGTCTACAAAAGAAGTTGATTTTGAAAAATGACATATTTAAATCCACCTATACCAGAGAGTATTCCCAGAAAGTTTAATTAGATTACACTTAATAGTTATTCTTTATAAATTATTTTCTCTCAGCGAAGCTAAAGGAAATGTGGGGCTTTGAGCACTTTTAACGGATTTTTCATCGATTCCACTTTTTGGTAAAAATTCCATTTTAGTCAGTCTATCGTTTGATAATGGCAATATAGGGAAGGCTCGTTCTTCACTTTTCCCGACTCAAATTTAATAAGAAATGCAACTATGGAAATTCTCTCTCACTTTACGGATGTATTCTACAAAAAAAATGTGACATTTTGTCGAAGTTTGTTTTGACCGTTACTACCTTTTTACTAGCTATTTACTACCGCAAAGGCGCGGAGAAGATGGTGGCGCTTGCTTCCTACCCGATTTCTAGCGTCAGCGACGTGATTGCTGTTTCGGATCGCAGGGGGAGGTATCCACACGTAATCGTTGCATCAAATATTGTATGAGGGGGCATGTTTAAGGGTTGGAGCTGACTATATAACGATCGTAGCCTCCGTACCACCACTACGTAGAAGCCAGCTCTGCAGCGACCGCAGCAGCCATTGTTGATGCAATGGCCATGCGGCTTACTTACTTTCCTTCTCGTTTGCATTCGTTTGTGAGCGTTTACATTTCCATTTTAGTTTTAACTGGGATGAAAATAGAACGTAGCACATAGTAAAAACGTTTCCGTAAACAAAAAAATGTTCATTCAGTTTTTTTTTTATTTTTTTAACATATGTTTTTCTTTTACAAGAGACGCTTGGCAACATTGTACAACAAGCAAGTTTGGGCCAGTCGGAGTTCGCAAGACTCTAATCTCTCCGATGTGAACCTTCCGTTTTTGCCTTGTGTCGTGCGCAGTTCTCGTGTTCCCGTGTTGGAGTGCATAGTTAACGTTCATGCGCTCGACGGGGCGAGTGTGTGCGTGGACCTAGACTGCTCCGAGGATAGTTCTAAAGAGCCGGTGCCGCTGTCACTGCATTGGGTTTCGTCGTTCAAGAAGCTTTTCTCCGCCTCCTCCTATTTGACACTGAGAACTTCTTCACGGTTTGTGTGTGCTCGGTGGTTGAATGATTCTGATTGAGCTGTTTTCGGTCGTGACAGTGCACTGTCACAACCGTAAGTGTGCGTCGTAAATAGTGTATAATTCACCTAACCTAATCATCATCATCACCCCCTCTCCCTACAACCCTCACAACCCCTCCCTCCTGCCTCAGGTTCACCAGACCATAGGCAGGCGAACCTTTCTATCAATAAATACACGATTTCAATCAATTCAATCAGCTGTGTCTCGCTCTTCATCTTTCAATCTTTTTTAGTAGTTTTAATGTGTTTTCTTTTAGGGGCTTGCCAGCAGACCCACTCTTGTACGGGCATTCGCCTATCTGCCTCGTCTCTCTCGTCCTGCAGGACGCAGCTTCTTCACTGTGAAAATAAAGGTAAATATTATATAATTAATATTGTTATTGTTATGAATATTACTCTTGCCGTTTCTTTGTGGAGATACAAACTGACGGGTGAATTTATTGTGTGAAAGCTAATTTACTTTGATCCTAAGCTTTCTTTTTTGTGTGCAAACGCCCTGAGTGACCTTGCCCGACTCAGCAAAAACATACATGTCTCCCTTCGGATACATCGTGTTTTGCCTTTTCTTGCGTGATTGTGTGTGTCTGTGTGGGTTTGTGTGCTAATCAGCGTTTTTTCATTATGACTCATATTCAAGCTACATACAAGCTCGACTGAAATACCATCTCTGACTTTCTGCTCTGTACTCTGATGAAAGATATAAATAAGTGTGCGTGCGTGCGTGTGTATGTGTCTGTGTGCGTGTGCGTGTGCGTGTGCGTGTGCGTGTGCGTGTGCGTGTGTGTGTGTGTGTGTGTGTGTGTGTGTGTGTGTGTGTGTGTGTGTGTGTGTGTGTGGTGGTGGTGGTGGTGGGTGCGTGCGCGCGCGCGCGCGCGCGCTTGTTTTTGCTTTGCACGTTATGTGAGTTCATGCGAATATTCTGTCTGGTAGATCAAATGCTCGATCTGGTCCCACAAGACACTGGTGCTTTAGCATACCCGACACTCAACTGGATAAATTTAGAATTTTGATTAAATGATTTATTAATATTATTAATATTATGATTAATAATATTATATTTGCATATGTTAGCGAGCACTTGAAATTGCAAGAGGTTGGCTTTTTGTCTCATGCTGAACGCGCTCTCGCGCACAAACAAGGGAGAAAAAAAACCCGCCACGTTCACTCATTCTGAACATCGGTTTCTGTGTCACGCACACATCTGCAACCCTGCCAGACCTCTTTGTGAGGTAATGTTCGTTCTTATTGAATCGTTTAAGGACCTGCTGTTCTTAAAACAGCTCTTATTCTTCCGCATATGCTGATGTGTTCTAGAAAGAAGAGGATCTCTTTGAAGCTCGACCATTAATTCTTCCTGGCTTTGTGCCCGATCCCTCCCTTCTATCTAAAAACCCAAGTCATTCCTCTTTGTTTCTTCTGAAACAGTACTCCGAACCAAGCTCAACTATGGGTGAGTTAGTTGCTCAGAAAAGGTACCGTGCGCTGTGCGTTGTCCCATTTTTCGTCGTCCCTCGTCTTCAATTTTTCAAAAAGGTGTAACATCAACCAGCTTGCCTGCCTACTCACTCTATCTTCAATGCATTTTATGCTTTACTGCAAGCGCTTACGCTTTATTACGGAACGCGAAAGAACGAATGTGGTGCTATACTTGGCTTGCACTGACGTCAAACCGGCGGCCTAGCGTGCCTTCATATGCGCTTTGCTTCGAGTGACAACAACCAACAAATTCGTTCCAAACGTTTTTTTATTATTATTATGCGTAAAAGAGCATTTTTGGAAGCGCTTTTTGCGTCGACTTTTCAATGTAAAAATGTTTACGGCGATTTCTTTGCATTTTCTTTGTTCGCACGGTTGTCGGGCATCAACTGCCACATAGGATGTCATCACCCTCAACAGGTCATTGATTCACCCTATGGTGGCCACTGCTGAATGCATGGACTTCACACCATCGAAATGGTTTCTCTCGGCGGAAACACGCAGGAAAGAACAAAAGTGACCTCTAGCATGGGGCGTTGACGTCATGTGCTAACCATGTACATGGTGGTTAAAAAAAATTCTAAATTATTATTTTGTTTAAAGCAAAAAGAAACTACGTATCGCCGAACACTTACTCTCCGCCGATATTTAGCACTAGAGGTCCTAAGCAGATGCCAAATTGTCAGCACTAGCCATGATATTAATAAATATTTATAATTGATGTTCAGACATTTTCAATTAGAGAGGACGGACGACAGGGCTGTCGAATACAGCTCTATAGCACCACTTAACGAAAACGCGCAAAGATGGTCCCAATTTTTTCATAAAAAATGTAAAAAAATAACTAAACATTTTACTAAAACAACGGTTAGTGCTGTAAGTTCGGCAACTGGTTAACATTTCTAGTGCTATATTTGGGCAGATATTGAACGTTCGGCAATGCATCATATTTTTTTTAATAAAAAAAAACATTGTAATTTGTTGGGGGTCCAGAGCAGACAAGGCACGCTTGACGAGTCAGCGTTTTAGCTAGTGTCCAGTCGCCACTCCTTACACTAGGCTCGGTCAATTTACCTGCTCCCCTTACACCTGCGCAGAAAAAAGGAAGGGCAGTGTACTTCCCGTATGTGTATTGAGATGCGATCGTCAGTGCACCTTCCAACATCAGAAGGAAAAAAAGCGCAAACAAAACGACGGACCAGTAGAAGACTGGTCCGTCGTTTTGACGGACCAGTCTACGGACGGACCAGTATACCAACGATGGACTGAGGGAGCATGCATTATCTGTGAGATCGTCCCCTGCCGGTCATTTGGCGATTTATTGCGACAGGTGTGGGTGCGCCGCTAAGTTTCAAGATACAACAATAATGATGCGACACAACAAAAGAACGAGGGAAATAACGGAGGCATTTTACATATCACGATGTAGGGAGGGCACGTGTGTCAGCGCCCCCTCTGTGGCCCTCTATCAAAAAGAGATAGAATATCTCGGACAATGGGAACGTGGTGTGTGGTGACGTGGATGTGGCGGATTGTTCGGGTTTTTTCGCGGCATTCATGTTTTTTTCTTATTAAATTTCAGTTGTAAGTCAACGCCCTGTCGGTGTGTATACTCTTCTACTGGTCCGTCATTTTGTTTGCGCTTTTTTCATTCCGATGCATCACCAACTCGCCCAGATTTCTACGCTTCTACACCTTCCTACACTCTTCTGCACCGGTGCAGGACGTGGATATAAGAGGAACAAGCATAGTTTTTAAACCATACTCCGTTAATCCTTAAGCGGAGACTGCAGCCATTGCAGCAAGCACGAAAGTTCAAGGTCACGGCCTTCAAACGTTCTTTTGTAGATCGAGCGCTCGCGCTAAAAATGCACGTCTCAAAGCCAGAAGTGCGGGTGAGCTGGCGCTTCTTGCGTTGGCTGCAATCTCAGCTCAAGGGTGAGCGGAGTATATTTGGGAGCATAACAGGGATCGGTGGCCTAGTGCGTTAGTGGACCTCAGCTCGGAGCACGTATAGCTAGAGCTCGCGCTGCAGAACCCGTGGATCGGTGTTTCAAGCCTCACCCCGGCCCGTTTTCATAAGAATGCGCATCGCACCAGCATGCGGTCGTGTATAACACGTGCGTGCTGCTCACTAAAGATCTCAGGATAGGAACTGTACTGCATTGCCTAACTTATCATCTACAGGTATAGGGAGTATTCACTGGCGTCCATAGCGGTGTGCGCGACTGCTGAGCGCGTGCTGAGGGCGAGCTTTCGCAGTTCTTTTTCAGCGTGCATTCCACACCACCAAGATTGCCGGTCCTAGCAGCCTATTAATGTGACCTCGCTCTGAGCATGCGCTTTAAAAGCACCCACAAATATGGCGTCCAGTGAATACTCCCTATACACAAGTGGTCAAGAGGTTAAAGGGGTCATGCAACGACATTGGGTTGAAAAGTTTGTGACTTTGCAGAGCCGTACTGGTCCTTGACTGGAACAAGTATAATCGCACAGACCGCCACTGATTTAGAAGCTCCTTTTTCGCGGTGAAATTGCGAGAATTAGAAGAGGTCTATTTGTTTTTCCCGCCTTTCGCGAAGCTTGGTGACGAAAATTGTGGGATCGAAAACACTTGCCAGACGAAAACTTGTGCGCGGCTCATGAATTGGACACGAGAACTAGGTGAGCACCCAACTTTAATTAGTAACAATCGATCCCTCGGAGGACACTCGGCTAGTGGATTGTGTCCATCCGGTTTGGTGATGAGAACAGCCGAACTCGGACAATGCCTGGAGCTCAGCACGCATTTTCTACTTTGCAAACTCCAGCGCGTGAGTATGGTTAATTTTGGCGGCATAGGATCGGCTCCAGGCCAAGTGACCAATTGTTCTGGCTGCGAGTTGAAGAAGATGACTGATGCTTATATTTCTCGAGTGATTTGGCGACTGCCAATGCCTTAAAAGAAAAATGAAGGCAATTTTTTTAACTATAAACATTAGAGAGTGGTTTTAAGCAGTATTTTGAAAATGCAGAACAATCGTTTTATGGCTCCATTAAGGCGCACAAACTTCCGGCTGAATAAGCTTGCATACAAGGCAATAGACTGTTTTCAGATAACAAGCGCTGCCTACCCGTTTATCTGAAAACAGCAAAATGGCATCACTCCGAAAGAAAAGGAACAATACATCTTGTCTTACTTCTTACAACTTCCAGTCTAAAGGCTGACTTCCTCGGAGCGAAGTTTAACAGCGAAATTCGTATAGCATAAATTGTGTTACACCAACGGGCGTCGTTTTAGCGGGCACCAAACTCCACGCAACCAACAAGTGACGATCGCCGTCGAGGCCGACACATGATATCAAGGCGTAATTTGCGTGAGCGACTCCATGTCATGCAACTGTTGCAGCTACAGACACGGAAAATAATAGTGCACCACCAACGCACAACTCAAAAAGCGTATGTTGCGTCTACCAAATGTATTTGAAGGGTTCGAACTTGAATCGAACTTTGGAATCATCTGGAATACAGAGCCGGTTTTATGTCCGGACTGGCTCATGTGACAGCAAAGAAATATTGCTCGTCTTGATTGGCGGTGAACAGCCCGTGAGCGGGGCCGGTCCCAAGCGTTCGACCTGCATACGCAGCTGGAAGCAAGTTGCAGGAATAGTCAGGCTCTGAGTGCGCGAGCATGCAAGAGGCTTGCGCAATCAGCGCCACAAATGATGGCTTCACTCTCAGACAAACAAATATTGAGGAAGCCCACGTCCAGAAGCATAGTAAGAAAAATTTATGAACAAAATGCTACAAATATATCTAGGGTGAATTACGCTTAATGCTTTCGAGGGAAAAAGATAAAATTATCTAATACATGATAGTCAAATGTCCCATCACGGGCAGTACCTAAACACAATAGAAAATACGCTCAGCGTACCTTGATCAAAGTGTACTAATTTTTATGTGGCATTGTACAAAATACTTAGTTCTCTTAAACTTTCAATGTGTTCGTTAGCATGGGTGCGCTTGTTCTTCATTGAACTGAATGTTAGTGCGCTGACGAGCTGGTCTACAAAAACATGACGAGTATCTCTAAACTACAGGTAACAAAACGGCACAAACATTGAGTGGTGTCAAAATTTACAACAAATAGCGATTAGAACTCAAATGTTTCAATGCTTACTACGCCCTGCTTTTAGTAATGCACTGGAACTGTTCATTGTCGTTCAGAGATAGGGTTTTGTGTTTTCTTCATTATTTGTTTTTTTTCTAAAACAGTAATTTTATTTTTTCTTGAGAGGGAGTGGTGTTGTTCTTAACCAAACTTTGGGTGATTTTTGGTGTCTATTTTCAGGTTCCGACAAAGAATGGGCTTTTATCGTTCTTCTGGTGTAGGAAACATGACATAAGATTGGAATCCCCGAACTTCAAAGCATATGCGGGCGATTCAAATCCCACTCCTAAAATTAGATCTATTTGATAAGAAATCTGGTTCGGAAGGAAGGAGTGGCCGTTCGGCCATATCACTGGTGTTTGACTACAAGATTGACGCAAGATAAAAAAATAGATACAGATTTACTTGTTATGGAGCTTGTTTATCACTTATTAGTTTAGATTCTTGCCTTGTTTGTTTGTCCCTCTCTTGAGAAACCGAATTGTGGCTTTAGTCTTCATGCTAGATGGGTCCATGGATGCATATCGGTAACGAATAAAGCACGCGTTAATTTGCAAATTTGGCAGTTCGTACTTGAGCCTCCTTCCCCCCCCCCCGGCATGATTAAGATTAAAAACTATGGTAAACAATGTCATCAGGGTGGTCTTGTTAGGATTGGCGTATAGCTTACACTGTGTAAAATAAAGCCTGCCAAGCCTGGCACGCGTGGCGCTTGAGAATTAACTTCACTAACTTCACGCTCCACTTCACTCGTGTGCTGGATTTAAGGGATTTTCTAGCACACAACACACTGATCTCACTAAGCGTTCCGCGCATGCATGACGCCGCCATAACTTTAGTTCACAGGAGGCAGACGGCCGTGCTTCCGGGGCTTGTGCCGTCGCGTGCTTTAAACACTCAGAACTCCAGTGAGATGGTCGCACGTGCAGAAAACCTATAGTTGCCTAGATGCATTGCGGCGGTGGCTTAGTCAAACTGGATACTGAGATAATTCTATTGATTAATATGTAATTTTAAGGGGCTTACATTCCTTGAAGTTTTGCAGCGCGTGAGCCTGCATGGCAAGCAACAGCCACAGTTTCCCATCACAACAAATCGACGTCTTAGATGCCACACACCTGTTCCCGGTCTAAGAGCCTGTTTGTGAAATATACGAGTTGTTGGCACGACCAGGCTTAGTTTTTTTCTTGTTTTTTAATACGCACTAGCGGTTGCAGACAAATATAATTATAAAAAACACTGTTTAGCCTCCTCGATTGAAAGCCACAATACCAGTACAACCCAGAACCTGATCCGTGTCACAAAATTTTCCGCCACTACTTATAGCGGCCGCGGCTCTGTTTGGTAATGCTGATGGCACATCCTGAGCTTTAAAAATGTTTTGGAGTTTCGATTTTTTTGTTTTTGTTGAGGCGACTCAACGAAAGTAAAGCAGAAACATTCTCCTAGTCATTGGTTGTCGACAAACGAGACCAAGTCGAGTATTCACACATAACTCGGACGCAATTCATGACGCACGTTGGACTGACGTCATCATGAGTGGTCACCACGATTACCCTGCCAGCATACTGTCAACGACTACGGCAACGAGCTTTACAAACAATGGAGAAAAAATGTTCCACTTTAATGATTCTTCCACGACAAAAATCTTCTGTGTCAATGGCGAGGGTAGCGAGTACACTTGTATCATACTTGTATTAGAACGGTTCCTGGAACCCGTCAACGACTGGAATATCCGCCGTCTCTAAGAAGTAGTATTTCTATCTTCACCACATGACGCCACAGAAGTGTCATGTTGTCGCCAGTCGCAATCCTGGAGTTGTTAGAGAAGCGGTTATGGATGTTGCAGATGCAACGTTAGTGTAGGTCGCGTCCGCTTAGATGTAGACACTATCTTCAACAATCAGAAGTTTTACCTCCGCAAAAACAGCGCCACTCGCTTTCGTTCCTACTTTTTGCCAGGACTCCTAAAACCGACCGCCAGTATAACAAGATCAGACAGCAGGACACGCCGCTTTGTGACGTCATTTGTTTCCACTGAGGAACCACTTTTGAAGTATGAGTGGAATAAGACGCTTAACAGAAACGACGAGAAGTTGTATTAGTAAGCGTGTGTAAAATTGAAATTATTCGAACCCAGAATGTTTGTGTGGCCCCTTTAAGATAATAATGTATTGGACTTCATCATCAGTATTCATTTTTACTAATCTTGCTTTACTTTTGTTTCTGGAGCAGACATTGAAGAATCGATGATTATGTCATGTAAGCAAGCTTGAGGCTATGCCTTTAATATTCCTGTATTACATGTGACAGAAGCCTTTAAACACAATAACAATTCGTACATTAGTGCAGAAATTTAAAATTATTTGACTTAGCTATCCGTGTGATAAATTAAAATATCTATTGCGTATGTTTTATGTAGTTTTACTTAACAAATTTGGAAATGCAAAGAAGAAATTTTCTGATTGATTGATTGATTGTGTCATCGAACCTGGTGACAATGTGTCCCTTAATATAACAAGAATGAAATACGTTTTTACTTAGCCTATTTCACTATAAGGGAGTCTCAGGAACACTTTTTAACGTTGCACGAGTTTGAAGAACCAGAATGATATACAATAATGCCTTAGAAATATTTATGGATTCTTCAAATCTTAACTTCTAACAAGAGAGAACTTGCATATTGTCATTTGCTCAAAAGGATAATGCGAATCTACTCAAAATCCTTGTGAATAGATTCATTTATTTATAAGGATCTGGTAAAATCGTCCTTTATTGACCTTCGAGAAACACAAAGTTAAAAGTAGTTTTATGTTACCTATCGCCATAGAACATATAGCTAACTTAATTTTATTATTATGAAAGCAGAATTTGTCAATAGTTCCTCATATTTAACATAGCACTTGAGCATTCAACTGTTATGTGACTTTTTCAAAGCTTCAAAATTCTTCAACCCATGAAACCCCTCCGCAGTACAAACTCATTGAACCCGTAAGACCCTTCACGTCTTTAATCTTTTAGGCACAAAAATAACTGCGAGCCATAGAGCAAACATCCCGTTTATAACGTTATTGTAAATTAATTTTAGACCTTGAGTTTTACACGCATGTTTTAACTCAAAAAGACAACAAGAACGAACGTTTGCGCAAACCCGAGTGCAAGGAACTGTTTACGAAAGCGATCAGACGAAACAAAGAAGACCAAGTTTTTTGCCGCAGAAAAAAAATATATTTCTAGGTACTCAAAATGACGTTGGGTATATTCCCAAGATGCACGGTAATTCAACTAATAAATCCTGGAATGTACGATAGACCGACACGCGCACACTGTCAGTAGCACGTTTAGCGGAAACCGCGAACGCGAAATCAACATTCACAGCCTTTGAGAAATCCTGAGCACAGTCACAGTGCCGTCTCCGGCGTCTTTTTCGATCGCTGGATGCTTCGGAAACCGGAAGGATGAAGAGGCGCAAGAAACAGGGCACTGAGAGACCAGCTTGTTCTGCACAACCAGCTGCTTTAAAAGATAGATCGCACGCAAGGGAAGGAAAGCCGACACTGGATGCTCGTTCGGTGTTGGGAATTTAGTCTGCAAAGTGAACGACAACTAGAGCGACGATTGCAGCGTAGCCTAGCAGAGGAGTGTCTACGCCGCCTACGATGTTCACATTCTGGTGTACTGTCTGACCTCGCCATGCCAGGGTTGGCGGGAACGTACCGAGAAGGTTGAGAGGGCAGCGTCCCGGACCGACGAGTTGCTCGCCCGTGGGTTGGTCCAGCGAGGCAGGACATCCCGGAAAAGAGCGGGGGACGACAGAAACGTCCGCGCCGGAATCCACCTTGATTGTAGGGGGTAGCCGTTGACGCGTACTACGACGTACCGGCCGGATGCTAGCGTCGATTACACGGAGTACAGCTCGATATGACTGAGGTGCTTCGTTATGGAGTGGCAAACTGATGCCAAATGTCCCTTTTTTGCCAATGGTTGCATGTAGCACTCCTGGCTGGACACTCAGAACGTGATTGCGGTGCGCGGCTGCAGTAGTCACAAGACGCTTTCGACCCACGAGTGTGGCTGTCCCGGCCCTGAACCGGGCTTCGAGAAGATTTTCGAACTTCAGGGGCAGGCGCCATCTTGGTTGACTTTCTCGACGCAGAGTCAACGTTGACGGGACTCGGCAGCGAAGTCGTTGCTTGACGTTTTTTCTCGTTTTCAGCGGCCTCGTGTTGTCGAGCCAACAGGAGCGCTTCTTGGAGCGTTAATTTCGGATTCCGGCAAACTTGGTCGGACAGGCACGGGTCTTGCAGCCCGACGACGAACCGGTCCCGTACCATGCGGTCTTCCACCTCAGGGTGCCGGGTAGTCGCACTTTTTGACGAGGCTACGCAACGCCGTGAAGAACGCGTCGACGGTCTCACCCGCCAACTGTGTGCGCTTGTGGAAGCGACTTGACTCTTACACCTCGTTGACGGGGTGCACGAAGTAGCCCGTCAGCTTGGCTGCGACATCGGCGTAGGAGCGGTAGGCCTCGTCGTCCGGCATGATGGACGAAATGACCACGCGTGCTTGGGGCCCGTGCAGTATAGGAGGGTGCGCCCTTTGGTTTTTTCAGAAGTGTCGGACAGGCCCGATGCGAAGGAGAAATATTCCAATCGCTGGAGCCAGGCAGGCCACAGGCTGGCTTCGTCGAACGTGAATGGCGGCGTGGTCCATAGCGAGAAGGCAGCGGCTGATGGCAGGAGCGGCGAAACAGCGTGAGTTTCTTGAGTGTCCGGCATCCTGGAGGCACTTCTGACATCATGAAGAAGTCTCGAGCGCGCAAGGCACAGGCGCGAGCGGCCGGGGCGGCCGCGAGTCAGTGGACCCGCCAGCCACGTGCGTCGGTTAAAAAAAATATCCTGGTTTCTTCCGCACATCGCTTAAATACACAATTGCAAAACCCACAGGTGGCGCCACGACTCATACTTATTCGGTTGCTACACTAGCGTCCTCTACAGGTTTCCTTCTCTCTTTCCCAGTCTTGTCCCTTAACTAACATTCCTAGACCTGCGCATTTACGTTCACGTCCCCTTCGGTTGCACTCCATCCAGGAGTAGACTGGTATGTACGGTGGTTCCTCCTCATCTCTAAGGTGTGTTTCTGCAACCTCATACACTAACATGTTTAGCCTCTAATATATAATTGTTCACCAATCTCCTCCCACTTCATCTTGTTTCTACCCTCCTGCATGTTCATGACCCCTATATTGAGCCCATTCTTTCTCTTATTTCTACGGGGCTTACTCCTGCTTTCCCTGCTCCTCTTGTGGTACTCACACCCAGGAGCTTCCCCCGACTCTGGTACTGGTACATGTGGTACAGGTACACCTTAACCGGTACCATTCGGGCTCCATTGGTCCCCAAAAATCTACGACATAATGCCCAAACCTAAACACTATTGTGCTACCTGTGGCTCCAATATAGTGGAGGCCCTATCCAAATGGTCGGCGCCAGCCTCATATACCACACTGTTTACTTCCAATTGGCCATACTGAATTCGTTGGCTTATCCCACTTATCACCCGGTTTTTTGCCACCACCTGCTGCTATGTCTGAAAAAAAACATTCCCCAGATATCTGAGATATTGCATATTTGCTCATGCACTCTTTCAGGGACCTCCCTCAGCTTACGTACCCCAACCTGTATGTGCCTGCCAATGTTCTGCCTCCTTCCCTTCAACACATCACTGAGTCCCGCATGCCCTCTACTTGGTTATTTCACTCCATGTTACTCCAGCGCTATTCGTTAGCTTTGGCAATAGCATCTATGAAGCACTTCCCTTACTGAGCCACTACGTTTACCCTCCTGTCTCCTTTCACATTAACCTGTAGGCCCCTTTAATCCCTGTTACGTGCCAGTCACCTACCACAAGTACCCTCTTAATCTCCGACGGCCCGTCTTCACTCCCTCTAGCAATCTGCACTACCTCACTTTGAGTCAGTTGTACAATCACCGCCGTCCCGTTGACTTGCACCTGTTCACTAGTCTTCCTTCCTCTGAGACTGCCATTCCTGCTAAATTAGCTGTCGCCTCCCTCCTCAGCTGTTCCAATCAAGCCTCGCTCCCCCTCTTACGCTGCCCTATCAAAGCCTTCCTCACTTTCCTTCTTTTTTAGCTCCTCCACTTTTCTCTCAAGCTCCACCCGCTTCTACCGCTTCACAATAATCTCGCCAACCATGCGCTCCACCTTTGTTTCCCATTCATTGATGAGCTCCTGGAACTCTAGCTTTTGTTCCTTCCTCTTAGCTAATATCTTGACCTGAGTCTTCAGGACCACCCGCTTCTTACGCCCTAATTTATGCTCCCGTTTGACCTCCTCAACCGTATAGCTGCGCACTGTCCTTCTATCAACTTAAATCCCTCCTCAAACCTCTGAAGATTCGGAAAAACAAACCACTCTCATCCGCCATCGCTAAGCTCTAGAAAACTGTCTCATCTAGATACACTCACAACCTGAGCTCATCACACGAGAATAGGGCACCACCCCTTTTGAAGGTTTTCTTACAAAAAGTCATTGCCTTCACTTACATCAAACCGCGCCATGCAAAAAAACAAATATTCCCGTTAAAATTTATAACAAAGTGCTATTCTAGCTTTACTTCCATTGGCCTCCCGGCGGCCTAAACTAGACTAAGTTTCAATCCTAGCGCTTCCTAAATATATGCAAACTATTCCATGCGCGCTAGAACAAAATCTACAAAGGGATCACCAAATACACTTAGCTTCGCACGGCTTCGGAAGAGCTGCCGCAAACACGTCCGTTCCGCTCGACAGAAAAAAGTAAAACGCCGTCACAGGGTATCGAACAGCCAAGGGTATAAGCAAAAAGGCTTAAAAACGGACGTCGTCATTACTTAGTTTAGAGTACTTCTTTTTCCCGTAATACAATTTCCGAAATCTGCGGTTGTCCGGCTATCACTACCTCGTCGACGTGTGCACAAAATGTTTTTAATAAGAATAAAAAACAACCGCGCAAAATGTGCGATGAGCACAAGAAACTGCTGCGCGAGTGTGGCTGCAACGTTATATAGCATCACCTTGCATGTTCATACTCATCAGATTATCACGTTCACTAGACGCAGAACCGCGGGCATGTATGGTAAGGGCTGCTGCCTTTCCGAGGTGCCGCGCCTCTTCAAAGCCCAAAAACTGAATACTAAAGACTAAAGAGTAGAGCACCACAAGTTCCACGAGGGTCGTCTTTTATGAAGTCAGTCGATTGAGAGCACGATTCGCGAGGAATTTGTGTCAGACTCATCGTCACGTTTATGCTAACGGCTACTTCGCGAAGGGCAAGAGGACCGATTACAACCCGGTGCAGGTGATTTTATTAAGTTGTCGCTGGAAGATGTTTTATTGCTCTATGGAATGTGGAGGTTATGAACATGTAAACACGCCAGTACTCAAAATGCAGGTATAAAATGCCGAGAGCTTGCCTGCACGGACTACATTAAACTGCTCGCATACATTCGTCGTGGCAACTAAATCAAAGCTCCCTTTCGTCGTCTTCGGGGGATCGGTGGCCGAGTGGGCTCGCGCACACCAGCTCGGAGCACGTGGAGCGAAAGCTCGCGCTGCAGAACCCAGAAATCCTGGGCTCAATCTCCACCCCTGCCCGTTTCGATCTAGATGAGCATCGTACCGGCGTGCGGTCGTGTGTCACTACTACTATTGTGCACATTAAAAACCCCAGGCTAGCGGTTGTACTGCACTGGCTAAATTGCTCATCTACAGCGAGTGACTTGTCGCAACTTTAAAAATGGCTGACAAAATGCACGCTGTATAAATATCCACACAACCCCAATTATTATGATTACCGTCGTCTTGCTCATTTTTTGAGGTGAGATAGTGATGACCTGTCGTTAGCCAGCTCATTTCAACCGGCCAAGGTTCGGACAAGGTTTTGTAGCACACATAGCGAAGTCTAGCTAAGAACCCTCCCCACCGCAGCACCGTTGCCTACCCAGTTAGGTGAGCATCCAGAGCCAGCCTGTAATTCAAGTTTTAAGCTGCCACATGGCATCATCAGCGCAGAAGTTTTCAAGATGGTGGTGCTTCTAAAACAGGGTCTATACTCCGTTCAGACTGAAGCTGAAACTAGAAGCTCCAATATTACCGTGAGCTTTCTGTCATTCCAACACAAGTGTGAACGCGCAGACACGCGCAACCAAAGCAATGCGGATGCAATCGACTTGTGCTGAAGGCGGAGCTTCTAGTCTCAGCTTAAAAGGTAACGGAGTACAGTACACCCAAGTACGAATGAATCTTCTCTACATTCTCCTCACCTTTTGAGTCTTGTTTAACAAGCATGAGTTCTTCTTCCAAAGTGTCTTTGCACACGCTAAGGCCTATTTGTTTCTTGATACATACACGCGCTTTTGCTTGATTAGTGTGATCTCAACCATTTATCCGCCCAATCATTTCTCTATGTATCTTGAAGTGCACGCAATCCGGTGTGACTCATGCAGATGGCTAGTGCTTGTCTAACTTGGCGAATTCCAAGACGCCACATTACCGCATAAATCACGCACTGAGTGCGCGAGGCGCGTCACGTTCTGGCCAATTCATTGCAACAAAGGGTGTTTTCCCCTCTTAGACGACAGAAAAAAAAATTGGCTTGTGTGTATGTTTGTATTGCCTGGCAATTGGTCTGCCGTAACGGTCGACAAGGCTCCCAGCTGTAGATGGGAAATTTAGCCAGTGCAGTACAACCGCTAGCCTGGGGTCTTTAACATGCATCACGCAGCAGTGATACACAACCGAACTCCGGTACGATGCTCATCCAGATTGAAACGGGCAGGGGTGGGGATTGAACCCAGGATCCTAGGTTCCGCAGCAGGAGGTTTCGCTCCTCGCGCTCCGAGCTGGTGTGCCCTAGCCCACTCGGCAACCGATCCACCTTAGACAAAATGACTTGAAGGCACCCAAGCTACTACATTCAAAATCGTGGCTAGATTGGCCTGCTCGTAGTTCAAATAAATCAATTTTTTTGTTCATAATGATGAGGCCAATATTTCAGCAAGCGTCCTTAATATTTAGCAGAATCTTTTTTAAAAGATGAGTATGCGAGACATAATGTTTTGAACATTTGATGTACAGAAGTTTTCACAACATGGGTAGCTGTACAGTAACGGACTTGTCTCAAGAGTCTCAAATATGAAAAAAATAATCTAAAAAAAACAGCACGTTCACTCATTATTAATATCCCCTTTTTCGCTGCTTGGTACTTCCAGGTCTACCTGCTCTTTGCTTAAGGTTCTATGTGTTCATTGCATACGATTGTCCTACCTTCAGTCTATAAGCATTCTTTAATTGTTCTGTATCTGCTGTAATTCGAGAGGAAGCAAACCATATAAGTCAAGGTCATCATCTGCTTGAATAGGCTTACCTCGCTCTAAACCTTCTTGATCTAAGCACTCTTCGTTTCCCACTGCCTTCCGTGACAATCTCTTAAATGGGTAAGCATGTATTTACCTATAATTATGGTTACTCAGTCTCGTCGTAGCCAATAAGTTAACACAATAGGCGAATAGCCGCCCGAAAGAAGACCAATAATATGTTTTTCTTTCCACCAAAATAAACTACGAATCACGTAGCGTTCACAGTCCCAGAAAGTGTAGCTCTCTACAAGTGAAAAACTTTCTGCGGAATTCGGAGTTTTAGAATAAGGTGCCCCGCTGCTTCTCCTTTTCCGGGAAACTTGATCTGTCTTACTGCTCATGCGCAGCGAGACGCATCCCGTTGCTCGGCAGACACAAAGTGCTGGACCGCCTAATCTAAAGCTCTATTTTCGACACGTGGAATACTCCCCGTTAACCGTTTTATTCGGCGTTTATGCACACGTCCTCGTAGCTTTGACAGCATAGCCAACGACACCTTTAAGCAATCGTGGTGGTTGGGACCACATATTAAAAATCAAAACTAATCGTCGTCTCATAAAAATGTATGTTTACGCAGTTTCTGAATATTTTTGATAGTAAATTGCATCCAACGAAGCACGAAGACACATGAAGATGAGATGCGTCTTGTACCAAAAACTGAGGCAATTTTTCTCCAGAATTGTTCGACAACCGATTTTATTTTTTATGTGTTTACAGACACGATTAGTTTAATTCTTGAATTTATCATATGTATAAAATCGGTAGTGTTATGTTTTTGGGGATGTCGGGCTTTGAGGGATACGTGACTCATTTTGCAGTAAGACAAAAAAATGTTTTGAACAAACTCTGGGCACTGCGGATTTGCTCTGAATATTATCGGCACTCAAACGCGCGTTTCTATTGGTGTTTTCACCAGAGTTAAGTTCACAGTGTGATTTTTTACACAAGTGACTGAATGCAATGGGATAACAACCTAGTCTGATATCAGACAACATACGTTTAAAATATCAGAAGTGAGAGTAACAAAACGATCATTAGGTAAAAAAACAAATCGTATATTTTCCGCACAATCTTGAAAAAGCCAGTGGTAACATCTTGATACACTATTTGCTGTCTAGCACTGATGTAACGGGAGAAAAAAAACATCCTACATATTTTATGCTTCGACAGTGCGAACATCGTCGCGCGTCTTTGATTTAATGATAATATTAAACATGCATTATTTCTTTGATACCAAAGAACAACCAGACGGTCAGAATATGGTAGCACATAAATCAAACCCAAACGACATTCGAGGTACATAATCACATTCGTCCAGAAAGGCCATGCAGAATTAGATTCAAAACGATGCTACTCAAGCTCCCCTTTGAAAACAAGCCAATTTGAAAATTCATCAACATGAGGAGACATGTTATTCAAACACTTCTCCTGGTGCAAATTTCTGTAACACAAATATAATTGGCGTTATGAAGAAGCGGGGGAAGTGGCCGAAAGCCCGCCGCAAAGTTTTATTTTCTCAGAAACCGGCAGATCTATTTATCTTGGTGACTTTTTTCACTGAAGGGGCGAAAAATCCCTGGAAATTTTAGGGGCAGAACAAAAGCAGCACTAGAGAGCGCGACGATACGACCGTTACTCATACGTGTGACGTCACGACAAAGAATATCATCTGCCACCAACATGTTTGATGGTCTCTAAAAGGCACGGCCCAGGCTTGGGCAATAGCATTCTACTATCAACACCGTCAAAGTTAAAGTCTGATATTATTCTTATCTCCGCTGATAAGGCAGAATTTATTGAAAAGTTCCCTGCCTTTCATTTCCTTTCTCTCGGCCTTTAGTGTTTATTAAACGTTTAGCCCCACGTGGCTAGATAAAAACGAGTCGAGCAGCGCTGCCCGTCTACGTGCTGATTTCGCTTTAGGGCAGTTGTCCCCCTATTGACGGGATAAAATCATTTCACTGTTTTATTCACGTAGGCCACCAGAAACGTTGGTGTTGTCGGCTTTCCAAGATTAGTCAAATTGGGAAAAAGTTTGTTTTCTTCATACAGAAGCAAAAGCAATGGTTTGCATAGAAAGAATAACCACTGAAATAGACGAAGGACAAATACTTACAATTCTTTTACGTTTTCTTTTTTTTTAAGAACCATGTGTATTTGTTTTGGTCTATCTCAGTTTTTTATTGTTTCTGTGTAAAATCTAGTTTATCCAAAGCGCTCCGCTACGTGTTAATAATAGCAATGTCACATTGTCGATATTGAGGGTGATGTTTTAAAAACACAATGACTCTAACATCCTATAGTGAACAACATGATGAGAAACAGCGCAGAAGGGCCAGGACACAAAGTAGAAGAAGGACACATGACATACGGTGACTAACAACCAAAGATTTAGTGGAACTTCCACGCACGCACAATGACACGCGCAAGCACATGGTCTTCTTTCTCTTTCTAAAAAGATAAATGCCAGTAAAGAAAACCTCGATAAAAAAGTGAGAGGAAAAAAAACTTCTACAGTGGCACTAGAAGAACGTGGCGATACGCGTGACAACAATAAAAATTAGTAATTATTTTTGACAGCAGCACGAGAAAACACTAAGATTATGCGCTGTGTTCACCTCACGTTCGCAATACGGGCACACCGCGTTCTGGACACAGATCGGGGTCACATTTAAGAAATTGTAATTCCTTGTTGTTCAGATGCACTGATGCGACACTAATGCAGTGATCTGGTCCACCGGCAAGTATACGCGCCGCTTCCATGATCTCTCTCTCCAACTTGCCCCTCATGCGTCCCACCACCTTTTTGTTGTCCAGCGCAGGAGAACACCCGCAATCCCTGCAGTGTATAGGTAGATGGGAACCGTGACCACTACCGAGCGAGGCCGCAGTTCACGCAGCCTATCGTTCAAACAGCGACTCAGTCTGTCTAGGCGCTTTATAGGAGCTCATGTCCTGCTGTCTAGGATATGCGGTAGATCCGCGCAGCTCACGATGAAAATACAAAGAAATCGACAAAACAAATGCCGCCATAGCACAGTCAGTGCCACAGACGCGCGCAGGGACACGCTCTTTCACGCGCTTATGAACAAAAAAGGAAAATGAAAGTGTGGGACAAAATGGCCGATGTCACCACCTAAGCAAAGCGCACATGAAGGCACCCTAGCCTTTATGTGCGCTTTGCTTAGGTGAGCAGATCTCGCCATTTTATCCCACACTTTTATATTTATTTTTTGTTCAGAAGCGCGTGAAAGATCGTGCCCCTGCACGTGTTTGTAGCGCTGACTGTGCTATGGCGACATTTTGATTTCGTCAATTTCTTTGTGTTTTACCCGTGAGCGCGTGCTGTCGGCATCGGGTACTACAAAGGGTGGCATCACGCCTAAACAGAAGGACATTGAGGCACCCTAGTCTGTCCCAAGTAGACTCTACCACAGCTGAGAGGGATCTCGTAGACTACTTCTTTAACACAAGCACTAGCACAAGAAGTGTTTTCTCGTGCTGCTGTCAAAAATAATTTTTAATTTTTATTGTGGTCACGCGTATCACCACGTTCTTCTAGTGCCACTGTAGAAGTTTCTTTTTCCTCTCACTTTTTTATCGAGGTTTTTTTACTGGCATTCATCTCTTTCGAAAGAGAAAGAAGACCATGTGCTTGTGCGTGTCACTGTGCGTGCGTGGAAGTTCTACTAAATCTTTGGTTGTTAGTCAGCGTATGTCCTGTGTCCTTCTACTTTGTGTCCTGTCCCTTTTGCGCTGTTTCTCATCATGTCGTTCAACCAACCAGCTCAGCAAGGTATCCTGCTAGAGTGAACAATCACACTTCTCACCTTAAACGCAAACACTCACCATCGAAAGTATCTTTCACAGCTGACAATCTTGAGCCTGACGTCAAGGGTAGGAGGTGTAGGACGTCCCTGCACGCGCCTGCACATTTCGAGCCCAGGCACGAGCATCTCGCTTTGGCATGGTCGCTCGTGAGCCTATGGAACGCGAACCGCATTAATGCCAGAACGTCTAAAACCATTATTTCGAGAAATTGCGCACTTCTCTTTTCTTCGTCGGTTCTCAGTTGGAACATCTTTAACCTGGTCGTTGAAACAGGGGACGGGGAGGGGGTGATTTACTTCACCCTTCCCTCCTAAGTGGCGTGAGTGGCGTGGAAAGAAGGGGAAAGGGCATAAATGGGTAACGGGAGGCAGGGCGATCGTCTCAGCGTCAGCCAATAACCCTATATACCGCCCAAGACATTCCAGAGAGGTACAAGAGAAGAAGCTTTGAAAAAAGATGTTCCCGTTCTTCACTACTCTCCCCTTTTTTTTCTCGCGATTGTATTCTGCTTCACTTTGTGACCCCGAATATTTTGTGCGTGTGCGTGCGTCTGTGTGTCTCTCTTTATCTTTCACCGCGTGTGTGTTGTCTGTCACACTGCATTTTATTTCCCCTCTCAAACACTACCAACGACACAACCCACACCGTCTCTCGGTGGCTCCGGTAACGCTGCGACAGTGGCGGAAGATCAATTCTAAAACCGCGTACACCGCGTGCGGCTCCCAAAACATCGTGAAGTGGAACCCTCGCCTCGATTCCGAAGCGAAGATTTTGGCCTCCAATAAGTCTTTCCCAAAGTTTGGAAACGTCACTTTGTCGTCACCGATAACTTCCAGGAACAACGATAATGCGACGAGTAAGTTCAGAGTATTCACAACCCGCCTCGGGACAATCTAGACAACATTCACTCTTACACGGCGTAGGGGTGCAGGTGCACGCGGGCGTGGCGTCATAAGTGCAGCCGTTCAATATGCTTGCCCCACGTTGTTACTCATTCGCGTTTTGACGAAGGTGCACGTAACTTTGTGTTTCTAAATGTCGGTTGAATTTGAGCACCAAGAAAGTTTAAATAATTGACGCCTCGACCCGCGGGACGGTAATGCCGCGAGAGTCAAATCGGCACGCTCCTCGAACTTCGGTTCAAACTTTGTGTTTCACGAGTTTAGCGGCGCTGCGTTGAAGCTTTGTAAAAACTGTGGCTCCACCTTTTTGGGTTCTAATGGCTCACCAGAGTGGACCTCGCATTAATTATAAGGCCTTCGCTGAGATTTTTTTTGCATTTTTGTAAGCTGAAGAACGAGAAAACACATTTCGACGTCCGAAATCATCTAGATATAACACCGTAAATAATCGAAAATGGTGAATTCACACATGAACAGCTAGAAAACCCGTCTTCTATTTCTGGGTGATGACGTCAGGGTACTTAGTGGCGCGACGCTTTAAAGATTATTTTAATGTGTGAACAGGCTTTCTAAGCTCAACCTCTTAGCCTCTTATCTTTCATGAGCGCTACGGCTCGTTAGAATTGTTGCTGCTTATTTGTCTTTTAGAAAATACTCAGTTTTATCAGCGGACCTTTTTAGAGATAAGTAAAATTTAGCGCGTAACGCTGGGCTTAAAAACAAAAACGACACCGAGGATATTACGCAAATTGGTAACCATATAAAACACTTCAGACTCTCGGCTGGATTTGAACTTACCAGCCTAAAAGTCTAGGCCAAGCACACTTCCGGACAAGGGAGCGAGATACAGCGTTTCCTCTGAAAGCAAAGAGTCACCCTTTCGTGCAGTGTTCATTGCGTTCGGAATCGGCGCGCCTCTCGGCCTTCAAGCGTCTGGGAAGATTATGCTGCGCCATTTCACGGAGTTGGTCAGAAATGGTAGCAAATCAAATAATAAAGGTTGTGTATTGTTCCTCGCGAGATCTTATTCCGCACCAGAGCAGCAACGCTTCAACGTCTGTGACAGTTTGCGACGCGCAAGCTTGTACTACCCAAAACAAGTCGGATTTCGTAGCGCCCACCGAGCAACGCAGGAGGTCTCATGCTCTAGTGCCTTGGTTTACAAATTGGAGCTTACGGAACCTTTAGGGTCCGCGATGGCGTTCTAGGTTTCCGCAAAGTCCTGCCTTATCAGTCAAGCCCGGCATATACATTTTTAATGTCATATACTAGGTGATCCAGGAGCGTCGAGTTCTTTAAATCAACCGCAAAATTCGATTTCTTCACCTATTGCGTTCCGATGCACAGCGTTGGCCACAGGTGTTCATTTTTCTATAAAATTCTCAAAGAGCGATCTTACGTCAGAAAAAAGTAAGAAAAGAAAAGTGTTAACTCCTATGGAAACGCAGCGAAGTCACCGGTCTTCAAACCATAGGGCGGCCAATGGTTTGAAGACCGGTTGGTTCGCTGCGTTTCCATAGGAGTTAAGCCTTCTTTTTACTTCTCAGGCAAGCTCGCTCTTTGCGAATTTTATAGAAAAAGTGCACCACCTGTGGCCAACGCTGTAAGAAATCGAAACGCGATAGAGTAAGATATCGAAATTTGCGGTCGATTTAAAGTGCCTGGCCGCTCCTGGAATCACCCAGTATATTAAAAATAATTGTGTATATACATTAAAACAGTATTGTCACATAAAGAATGTATATATATATTAATTGAATCAACATCATATTTAACCTACACTTTTCCCCTACCCTAACCACAAACGGTGTACACCATCATCCCCGCCGATCCACAAATTGTCCGCGAAACATCAATGGTTGAGAACCACTGCTGTAGTGTCACTAGAGCCCAAAGATCGCGTCTCCTATGGCTTAGCACCTCAGCTTTGATATTGTTATTTTGCGACTCTCCGTTCTCTCAGAAGCAGGAGGTTCTTATGAATTTTCCTCAAACCACACTTGCGAGGGCACTCAATCAGCATGTACTAAATAAAGACGCATCTCACGACCACTGACGGCTTTATGATGTATTTAGAGGGTTGCACATAGTGGGATCCTGCAGTGCAAGTTTAGTTCTCGTGTTTCATAGGCCCGTGCACACAGCACGCATTTCAGTTGCAAACTGCAGGTTTTTCGTCGTACGAGGGATGGTGCAGCCAGCAATCAATATTTGAAAAATTGCAAAGCAGATTCCCATTTAATATTTATCTGAGAATATTAGTACAAAGCGGTGAAAGCTGTAGGATATATGCTTAATTCGAAACACTGCGAACAACAAAGAAATGATATCATTACAGATGACTCAGCTTTCTATTCTTTAAATTTGTTTCGTCTTTTTTATATATGTACACTGAGGAAGTGCACACTTTGTGCTTATTAAATATAAATATTTGACTGTTTTTTTTTTCGCGAACGGCGTTGTTCTGTTTGTGCGAATTTCGTTCCGAGTCTTGGTGCGTGTTATTTCAGAGAGTCGAAAATAATATTAGAAAATCTACCACATGCATGGTCTTGCAATCCTTTTTTTCACTGTCATGGAAACTGAACAAGCCAGGTGTTTGACATATTGCGTATGAACGCACGGAAACCTTATGTTTAATTTGGTAAGACATTGCTATACAAATCATCAAATGTATGACCTTATCACGCAATTTACACAGAATTTTCGCTTGCTATATTCAATTGCAAGATTGTGCCCTGTCGTCACCCCCAAACCTTCGTCAAACCCACAGCGCCTCAGGGGCTTCATGCCTGGCAAATCTCATGAACTCACCGTCCTCATAAACTCACATCTTTCACTGAATTCATCAGCTCATCCAACTCACCAACATTAAAAACGCACGCTCCTACAGAACTCATGAATTCACCAACCTCACGCCGCTCATTGATCTCATCAACCTACCGAACTCACAATCTCACTTGATCTCACGATTTGTACCGGCCTACAAATTCACTCACCCTCACATCACGCTAGATCGCTAAGGATGAGTGAGGTGAGTGAATGCACTCTTGAGTGAGCTAATCCCAGATCTGTATCCTATTCGGGATTTTCATTCTTGTCTTTCGTGCCCTCGGGTTTTTCCAAGGTGTGCCTGTTGGTTTTCGTCGCATATGTAATTTGAAGGACTTCCGGCGAATCCTCTAATGAAGAACGTTCTTTCGAATTTGGAGTTTCGTTAATTTCAGGCGCAGGAATTTGCAATGTTTTCATTTATTTCAACGTAGAAGAAACATCGCTTTTGGTGTTTCCATCGTGTTTACCAGCCATTCTACTTTCTTGATCTTCAGTGCGAGAATAGCGGCCTCTAAATGCGGGGTTGAGCCCCGCAGGGGCGGTGCTCGCCGCCGTGCTCTACGCCTCGTCAGCGTCCTCAGTCATCTCGTGCACCTTCCCGATTTTTGGGCGTCTAAGGGCAAGAGCATATACTTTAGGAAGTCTGCTTTATAATGGAAGCTGTGACACTCAAAACATCACAGCACTCAGCAGTCTCGCCCTATGAGACCATCGCGCTTACAGCGCAAGCATACCTTACCGCGTCTAGGGAACGAAATCATGCAGTTTTCTCCAAAAATTCGTAACTTATGTTGTATGCTGTCCATCGTTCTCCCCTATTTAAGATTGATGCGCACAATCCTTTTCGTAGACTTTATGCAATGGAAACCTGTAGTTAGGGCTCTGCGTCTCTCGAAGGTAGTACTATCCTGCTCCCTACAAAGGGGCGTCCTGACGGGGTTAGACGTGCTGTCGTGACTGCCCTCCTTCCGCCTCGTCATTATCCAGTGGAGCGCTTCCTTTTGTTCATGGTCGTGAATTTTGTTTTTTGAAGCAGGCTCCTATGCAGCCACTTCTTTGTTGGGGGTTCGCCTCGGGAGTGTACGTGGGGAAAAGCGTAGCACTCTAAGCTCACATACCCAGGCACGTTCAATGTCATCGTTAGGCAACACATCGCCATCTTTGGACAGTTTGCAGTAGAACGATTAACGAATTCTTTCGGCATGTTACAAGGAACATTGTCCTTGTCGGCCCCTGAAAGCTACATTCTAGGGTAGTTAATATTGTTCCGAATGACAAGTGATGAATCGGGAGATAACTGAGTAAACAGAACGTTTAATGGAGCGAATTGGTGCCCAGAACAAAAAGAAAACATATTACAATAGAGTGTCGCGGGCGTCGATAGCAGCGTAACATTAGGATCGAACGCTGGAGCGATACTGACACCACTCGACAAGCGGAGTTCCTGACGTACCCTCAAGGGGGTTGGAATATTCGGCGTAGAACTTCGGGGCGTAGAACATTCGGAACACGGTCAGGCGAGATTGTTCTTGAACTTACGAGAAGGCCAAGTTGAAAGAATATATAAAAGGACAGTCCGCTGACTGGAATGGAACCTACACCTTCCACGCGACAGTCAAGTGTGGTAACCACTCGGCCACGCACAAGCTTGCTCGCCGACGCGCGTGGCATTACACCCTCTTTAAAATCGCATCGTCTCGATGCGACGTGCGAGGAAAGAAAACACCAAAACAAACGAAAATAATGGCAAACTGCGTAACGTCTGCAACACAATCCTATCGAGCGTATTACAAAACACAATTCACAGTACTATCGATCGTAGTACGGCTTGAGGCGCACGACGTGGACGACTTCCGGTCGTGGAGGACGGCGTGATGAAGTCCTTTTTCGGTCCGGCATCACCTCGTAGTTCAGATCCCCAGGTCGACGAAGCACTTTGTAGGTTCCAAAGTAGCGCTTCAGGAGTTTCCCGCTGAGACCACGGTGGCGAATCGGCGTCTATACCCACACCCTTTCTCCGGACTGGAAGTGGACGTCCCGACGACGAAGATTGTAGTGGCCAGTGTCGACACGTAGTTGGGCTTTAATCTGAAATCTGGCGAGCTGACGGACTTCTTCTGCCCGTTTGGCAACCACCTGGGCGTCGTCGCTTCCGTGGACATTCGGTTCGTGGGGTAACATAGCGTCCAGAATTGTCGTTACCTTGCGCCCATGCACATTGAAAGGGTGTCACCCCGGTGGTCTCTTGCATGGCCGTGTTGTAGACAAATGTGACGTAAGGCAACACCTCGTCCCATGTTTTGTGCTCAACGTTGACGTACCTGGAGATCATGTCGGCGATGGTCTTGTTTAGGCGTTCCGTCAGCCCGTTAGTCTGAGGATGGTACGCTGTGGTTCGCCGGTGGTTGGTGTGGCTGAGACGGAGGATCTCCTGCATCAGCTGTGCCATGAACGATGACCCGCGATTTGTATTCAGAACTTCGGTAGCACCGTGCCGGAGGACGATGCGCTCGACGAAAAACTTGGCGACTTCCACAGGAGTCCCTGAGGGAAGGGCTTTTATTTTGACGTATCGTCTTAGATAATCAGTAGGTACGATTATCCAACGGTCTCCAAGGGTCGAGGGCGGAAAATGACCAAGTAGGTCCCTTCCAATCTGCTGCAACGGTATCGTTGGCGGGGAAATTGGTTGCAGGAGACCTGTCGGTTTTGTCGGCGGTTTCTTGCGACACTGGCACTCGTAGCATGATCGCATATAGAGGCGGACGGTTTTGAGGAGCTTGGGCCAGTAATATTTTTCACGAATACGGGCCAGTGTCCGGCTGTATCCAAGGTGTACGGACGTCGGGTCGTTGTGACATGCTTCAAAAATTTGCTCTCGAAGGTCGGTCAGGATTACCAGCAGCCACAGCCAGTTGTTGTCCTCGAAGTTTATTTGTAGAGTAAACCTTGTCGAATGGTGAAGGTCGGCAGGGCTCGTGAGAAAACACGTGGAATGGTACTCCTTGCCCTTCCAGGTGCTCTATTTCTGCCCGCAGGTCAGGATAGACTCGTTGAAGTGCTGCCATGTCGCTGACATTTACAGCGCCGAGAAAACAGTCTTCGTCATCGTCTACGGTGCAGGCGGGTGCGGCTCCGACGGGGGCCCTTGACAGACAGTCGGCGTCACTGTGCTTCCGGCCGGACTTGTACACCACGGTCATGCTGAACTATTTTAGGCGGAGAACCCATCGAGCGAGGCGTCCTGAAGGGTCCTTGACGTTCGCAAGCCAACAGAGCGAGTGGTGTCTGCGACTACGCGGAACGGGCTTTCATACAAGTACGGTCGAAACTTTGTGATTGCCTACGCGACCGCAAGACATTATTTTTCTGTCGTGGAGTAATTTCTCTCTGCCTTAGACAGTGTTCGACTTGCGTAGGCGATGACTCCCCTGGTGCCTTCTTGCACTTGATTGAAGTACCGCGCCAAGTCCTGCGTTATTTGCGTTCGTGTGAACCTCGGTTTTCTTAGTCCTGATTCAAGTGTCCAAGAACAGGGGTTTGGAGTCGTCTTCGCTTCAGGTCGTCGAATGCCTGCTGCTGCTCCTCAGTCCATTCTAACTTCTCGGTGTCCTTCGTGAGGTTTGTGAGCTGTGAGAAAATCCTTGCGAAATCCCGGACGAGGCGTCAATAATGGGCACAACGTTTAAGGAATCTTAGCACGGCGTTCTTGTCTGTCGGCGCTGAAAATGCCGCACGGGCGCGAGTCTTCTCGGGGTCCGGGCGGACGCCTTCGTTACTAACCACGTGACCTCGGAACTTCAGTTCGCCATAGGCGAACCGACACTTTGACGGCTCGAGGCTGCATCCGGTGGCCTGTATGGCTTAAAGAACAGCTCGGAGTCGTCTCAAGTGCTCGTCGAAGTTGGTTGAAGAAACTACGACGTCGTCAAGGTGGGCGAAACAGGTCAGCCAGTTCAGTCCTGCCTGTACGGTGTCCATGATACGCTGGAAAGTTGCTGGCGCCGTGCATAGTCAGAAGGGCATCACTTTGAACCTGCACAGACCATCCGGCGTGACGAAGGTTGTCTTCTCTTCGTCCCGTTCATCGGCTTCATTCTGCCAGTTGCCGCTCTTCAAGTCCACCAATGAAAATATCGAGAGTGTCGCAGGTGGTCTAGTGTGTCTTCGATATGGGAGTGGATAGACGTCTTTCTTCATCACCGCGTTCAGCTGCTGGTGGTCCACGCAGAATCTAAGCGTTCCGTCCTTCTTCTTTTCCAGGACGACTGGAGAGGCCCACGGACTGCTTGAAGGCTGGATTATATCGTCGTTCAACATTTCTTGCACTTGCTCTTGGATAACCTCCCTTTCTCTTACGGAGACTGTACGGCCTGCGATTTACAGGGAGAGCGTCGTCCATCTATAACGATGCGGTGCTTCGCCATTGCGGTTTTGCGCACCTTCGACGACGTCGCGAAGCACTCGCTGTATTTGGCAAGGAGGGCAATTAGCCGCCGTCGTTTCGGGCCCGGAAGGTTAGGGTCAATTTCAAGCTGCGCTGGCGACGTGCTGTCTTGCTGAGGTGGCGAGGATTCGTCAGTAATGGCGGAGGTTTCGGAGGAGTTTCGGAGTTCCTCGACGTGGCCAACGGCTGCACCTTTCATGAGCTGTTGCGTTTCATTTCGGAAGTTCGTCACGAGGAGCACAGTGCGGCCATCTTGAAGTTCAGCTACTCCTATTGCGACGGCTATTCCTCTTCCTAGAAGCAACTGGAGGCTTCCCTCGAGCAGAACTTCGCCGCAGAAAACTTCGGTGATCCCGACGGGCACGAAAACCCTCGACCACGGCGATAAGTTCATGTAGCTTGCGAGGACTCGGTCCGCGAGTGACGTAGCTTTTGTTCTTCCGGTGCTGAAACAGGTTTCCGTAGCGTCCTCCAAGGTCGATGACGGCGTCATACTCGCAGTGAAAGCCCATTCCAAGGATATCGTCCTTCGCACAGTCTTGCACAACGACGACGTTCACAGGGCACGTCTTACCGTGGATCTCGACACGAGCAGTGCATCTCCCGACTGGTGTGATGAGGATGCCCACCGGCGGTTTGTAACTGAGGGCCTTCCCACGGCGTTGTCACTTTTCACAGGCGTCGGGAGAGCCTCCCACTCAAGACTGAGTAGTCTGCTCCGGTGCCCACGAGTGCCGATGCGTCGTGGCCATTAATAATAACGTTTAGGTTGTTGGACATCGATGCAGGGGCGTCATTGTGATGCGTAGCGTCGGTAGAGTGGAAGCGCACAGTCGTTCTTGGAGGCAGTTTACATCGGTCGTCTTCGTCAACGCCACCTCCAGGCGTTGCCTGAACTTAGTTTTCCCGGCAACGCAGGGGAGACTGGCTTTCTTGGCAGGGTCGTGGCGCTGGAGACGCTGAACGACTGGGCGACGGTTAGCCGGATTCATGGCGGAGAGGCGACGCTGAGGATGGCGAACGTCTAAGGTACTACTCGTTGTCGTGAGGGCGTTAGCCGTACCTCGGGCGTGGGTCGTTCGGGTGGAACCCACGCAGCCCAAGTCGGCAGTAGGGGCATCCACGATAGATGTGGCTGGCTTCCCTACAGTGGTAGCAGAGCGGGCGTCGGTCGGCCGTTTGCCACAGGTTGGTCTTTATTGATGCAGATTGTTCTTGGCGTACATGCGCCCGATCTTCCTGGCGTCGGGGATACTGCCGCTCGGGGGCTCACGTCGGGGGCCGCCATGTATGGGCGCGGGGCTGATTGGTTTTCTTCGGACCATTGCGGCGTAACTAAGAGTGGGCTCCGCCGGTGCTCCTACAGTGACAGGAATATCCGGCTGGAAGGCCCGGTGAACCTCTTCTCGCACGACTTCGGCCAGTGAGAGAGAAGACAGGTGACCAGGAGCGGGTAGCATCTTGTGGAGCTCTTCACGGACGCTGTCGGGGACGATTTCCCGTAGGCCTTCGACTATGTTGGTGTTCAGGTACAGTCGGGAATATGCGACGGTTGGAGGAGCAAGCACCCCGGCGACTCGATGGTAATGGCTTGCTCGGGCCGACAGCGCACGCTCGATATTGGTGGCTTCAGTCATAAAATCGTCGATGGTTGTCGGGGAGTGCGGACAAGGCCCCGAAAATTTCAGCTTTCACGCCACGCATGAGGCCGCGAAGTTTCTTCTTCTCGGCTGCCTCCGGATCGGCTCGCGCACATAGGCGCATGACATCTTCAACGAAGCTGGTCACGCTATCGTTGCGGCCCTGCACCCTTGTTTCGAGAAGCTCCTCCCCTCGCTGACGAGGGTGGTGGTTGAGGAACGTCCGCTTCAATTCGGAGGCGCAGGACTCCCATCTAGTGAAGGCCGCTTCGTGGTTTTCAAACCACTGCCTCGCAGTTCCTTCAAGCGAGAAGTAAATGTTGTGGGGGCACTGCGCAGTCGTCCATTCGTTGTGGCGTGCTTCACGTTCATAGTGTCACAGCCGATCCTCGATGTCCTCGAGGCTCTCCCCGTAGAAAGATGTTGGAGTCCGGGGTGTGACGGGCAGGTATACAATGACG
This sequence comes from Ixodes ricinus, assembly GCA_037355805.1. Classification (NCBI taxonomy): domain Eukaryota; kingdom Metazoa; phylum Arthropoda; class Arachnida; order Ixodida; family Ixodidae; genus Ixodes; species Ixodes ricinus. The sequence goes on along the minus strand of JAZHYW010020112.1, from coordinate 27,806 downwards.
GCGGCGACCGGGGTCTGCGACGACTGGTTGTCCATCGTCGGCATCGTTTGCTGCTTGGTATGGCAGGCAGGGGTTCGTGTTCCGGGTGTAGGCCTTGATGCGGCTACTTAACCCATTAAACGCCGCTACCTTTTCTAGTGCATGTATCATGAAAATATTTAGCTGTTTATCAGGAAGTGCAATGTCACACTTCTGTGCAAAATTTTATTGGTATTGCAATGACGGGTTTTCAGATACAGAAGGTTTTCAAATGAGAACATTGGCCAGAAACGAGACACATTCAGTTGATTCGAGAATTTCAGCAACGACATTATGCATATTGTTCCGCTCAACCTACTTGTGGAACTGCTCTGAGCAGTGGATGTGCAGGGGGACTTTGCACTTTCTGCACATCATTCGGGAGTTGCTTTTTTCCCGCAAAGCCGGTGGCGTCCTTGCTTTCCGAATGAAACCATGTGATGGCTACTTCTTTTAGTGTTCTAGAAGTGCAGGGCTCCAGCTGGCCCTGGTAATTCTTGTTTTGGGGCAACTTCGCCGAGAAGACCTGGTACAATAAGTCGTACAAAACTGCAATCGGTCATGTTGAGGCTCACTCTGCAGGTCCAGGTGCAGCCTCCATGCTGCCACTCGCAGCGCTACAATCAGATTAAAAACAATGGCCAATAACATTTCTTACTGCGAAGAGTTGGCCTGTAGTCATTAATAAACCTATAAAGCAAATCAACGCCACCCATCTGCTGGTTTTATCGCTGTATGAGTTTGGGCTCTTCGGCTTGAATTCTCTTGCGCTGTGTTCAACTGTAGCGGGTCGTGCTCACCATAGGGTGAACACTGTCATATTTACTTGCCACAGCCACGCACTTGTTATCGTTCCATTTGACGGCAAGCACTTCTCCTTCACAGCGCAAGTCAAACTCTCTGCGATCTTCCTTGCTGAGTAGCTTGGTGTCTTCAAAGTGGCACTTTCTTAGCCTCGCTTTTCTTGCTGTCTCCGTCGCCCGGAAGCCCAAGTGTTTCAGCTCTAGCAAAAAGTTGTGTGTTGTGAAGAAGTTGTTCGTGAACATGGAGTAATCAGTGAGCGTAGAAACACATTTCAATGCAGTAGTTGATGCTTTATCATTCTTTCCACAGTTGATGTCGATCTGAAAAGGATATCCCGATGAAGAGGAAAAGAGCTACTGCTTATACCAAATATGAATGGTCTTTCATTTGATGAACATCTTGCAGGTGTGCCGCCCCATGTAAGGCACCATTTGCTCATCCACACTGAACTCCGTGGCAAATACACCGAACTGCAGCAGGCTTTTGTTGACAGCTTGCAAAAACGGACGAAGTTTCAAAATGTTACCGTGCTTGTTCATTAATTTCTTGTTGGCTGCGTGCAGGTACTTCTTTATCTGTCGAAACTTGAACTGGCTCATCACTCTTCCAACGAGGAGCACGGTTCGCGTCTTCTACTTTGAACCAGTACAAATGTTCTCGCGATAATGAGTGGTAGCCAGTCAAGATAAGTATACTCGCGAATTTGTAGAGCTTTGTTTTAGTGAGAGTAAACTGGTGATCATTGCTCTGGCGGGCACATCCATTAGTCTCGGTGAAGAGAGATCCACTACTTCTTCATTAAATAACTTCTTGAAGAGGTGTACGGGCTCCATATTTATCAAATTGGGACAGAGTACGCGGAGAGATTCAGGCACAGTTGGGGTGATTGGGTCTTAGAAGATCTCACAAACCTGCCAGTGTAGTACATCTGCCGTTTTTTTCTCCTTTTATTTGCTGACCGTTGAACCGTTCGGTCATCAACATTTCTAGAATGCAAATCAACTTCGCCGGCGACATCTTAAGGCAGTATTGAGGTTATCAACATATCAGTGTTTTCCTTTTCTCGTCGGTCAAAGGATCATCTCCATTTCATGGTGGTAGGATTACCAAGTCGGCTCTTTCTTTCTTAATCATCGTCTAGAACCATTCGAACTGCCTCTTCAAGTGTCAAGCATCGCCGGCGTGACATCTGTAACACGAGCATTCATGTTCTAATTATTCCTAATCATGACCCCTGCCTGCACGCTGAACAGAGGTACCGCCACCACAGCATACATATTCCGCCATTGTTCCCTTTTCGGAAAATCGAACATAACAAGCCTCCAACATTCACAATACCTTTGGCTCCACAAATTCAACTTGTTGAAAAGGAAAATTAAATGTTTTGGGGACGAAATGTTAAAATATAGAACATTTTAAACCTTTCACATTACTTTTGATGCCGATTCGTGTCCGGACCGACGAAGGCAAACGCAGGAAGACACAAAAGACCAAAAGAAAGCGTGATTCAGTAGAAAACTAAACTATAACATTGGAAGAAAAAAGCTATTTTTTAAATATACATCTTTTAGAATATCTCAAACTTGATTTTAAGAACTTTGAAGTAAAAGTGAGAAAACTGGAAGCTGTTTTGCTATCGCAGGTTTGTGTTCCCAAATGGGAAGAATGGCCCCTAATGGGTTAGTCAGGTCCCGCAAATGTCATCGTTGGGTCTTCGTGGGCTTGGTGTCGGACTTGCACTTTGGGCCCTCGGAGGGGCACGGTGCAGTGACATGCGTTACGCCGCACCTCCACCAAAATGTCACGAATGACAAGTCATGAGGCGGCGAATACCTGAGTAAACTAAACGTTCAATGCGATGAACTTGTGCCCAAAACAAAAAAGAAAAACAAAAGACTACAATAGAGCCTCGCGGGGGTCGATAGCGGCGTAACAGCAGGATTGAACGCTGGGGCGAGGCTGACTCCGCTCGCCATGCGTAATCCCTTATCTACCCTCTTGGGGGTCGGACTATTCGGCGTAGAACTTTCGGGGCGTACAACATTCAGAGCTCTATCAGACGAGAATGTTCTCAAACTTAGAAGACGGCCAAGTTGAACCAATAAATAAAAGGACAGTCCGCTGACTGGAATCGATCTTACGCCTTCCGCGCGACAGTCAAGCGCGATGACCACTTGGCTACGCACGAGTTTTGCTCGCCGACGTGCGTGGCAATATGGAGATCAGTGTTGAAAGATAAGTTGCGTGTTTCGCTTTTGAGAAGTTGCCACATCTCACTTGTTTCAATCAGCATGCTTGTGCCAACTTTTGCTTTGTTTAAAGAAAACACCAGCTTATCAACGAGATTACTCGTGATGGTCTTAAGGAAGGAATGCTAGATGTGTGTTTCGGCAATCTTCTGGCTTATAAAATGAACGACGACGGTTTCCGACTAACAGTCTGTCGTTCAGCAGCTTCGAAGTCGAGGACTGACCACAAAGAAATTGTGTTTATTCACATGAAAGCCGATATTAGCGAACGTGGTAATTTGGATCCTCTGTTTCCCTACAACTCATCGGTTGAGCTTTCTGCACAAGCCTTGTTTGATAAATGTCATTTGGCTTTTGTTGTTTCGAACATGTCGCGAATAAGCGTTGCTCTGTCAGTCACGGCCCTGATCATAAAAGTTGGAAGCGGAACGCTAGGAAACCGGTGCAACGTTGCTCTACCTGCTGTAGAGACTTTGGGGTTCTACGTATGACGTCTCTAAAACGGCAGCGGTGCACGCATACTCGAGTGGCTTAATAAAGCCTGCAATATAATGCATCCTTAACATATCGCTTGGTCTTCAGAGTCCTTCAATCGACGACAGTGTTCTGTGCAGGGAAAGCATCTCGCATCTTGCATTCACCTTCTGTTTTCCTCGCCCTCAGTGCATTCGTAAGTGCAATAAGCGGCACAGTGACTTTGCCGACTTTAAAATAAACATATATTGACTGAAGGGGTATCATTTGTAAGGCATTATTTTAGAGACGCCACGCACTACGATGTTCACAACATATTGAGACACGAGATGACTACTAATCTTGTCTCATATACATAAACGTAAAAAAAGAACATGCAGTATATTTTGTTCAAAAACTTCCGTTTGAATGATATATTAAGAATCGGTTTTAGGATAGCATTATTTTGATATAATTCATGATAGAACAACAATAGTATGAATGTAAGATGAAAGTAACACATCACATATGTGAAGTTTTTTATAAGTTCTTCTAATTTTATTTACTCTTTCAACGGGACCAACGACCAAATCAAGATGACAATTATTTGTCAGGTAAGCAAACGCAATATGCAATTTATCCGCTCAGTGGGGAATGCCTAGGCACAAACAAGCTAATCTAGTAAAACGATGTGAAGCAACTCTAATGTTCTAGCACTTTTATAAATTTCAGAAAACGTAACGCGTGATCACGGCAATTCATCGCACCGACAATTGTAATTACAAGCGATTACCTTCTACGTGTATTGCGTCTTGATTCCTCTTTATGCTGTGTCCCTAGAATTGTGTTTTATCTGAAAAATATTGATTCAATGTATTAATCCTAAATATCTCACAACACCGTGGGTGCGTAATGCTCTCTTTGTCATGGCTTAGCTCTGTATTGTGAAGATGAATACAGCGACAACTGGCACGCATTTATTAAACTTTAAGTATCTAGATTTATATTTATTGGTGTGGTATTAGACTGCGCAATGTGAGCCTTGTAAATTTCGACCTTAGAGTTATTTCATGGCACATCTAGAGGAGCCGAATATATGATTTTCATCATTTGGGTTACGTAGTAAGAAGCCTAGACCCATTGCGAGGTTGGGATTCTGGGCCAGGTGTTTTAGGGGGTGACGAGATCTGTGGAGGAATTTCACATCACGGATGTTATCTCACAGGCAAATCGTTGACCATGTCTACATTGTTGGCCTAATATTTTCGATCTTACCAAATACATTAACAATTCTTTAAAAAAAATGACGCAAGTGTATGCTTTTCTTCTCATAAAATATTTCCCTCCTTGGGCAGCTAAAGGAAGTAAGCTGCTCAAGTCCGAGATTTCGCAGAACGCTGACTTAACAATCTGTTTCGATACTAGCCGAGCCATGTTCACACCCCAAATGCCAACTCAGCCTTTGAGTTCAATGCATGTTCACAAAAAGTTACCAAAAGTTGAAGAAATTATATAATTGGCGCAGGAGCGAGAAGACGAGCGCACTCCAAAAAAGGGGTTATAACTTTGCATGAGCTTTCATTTGTCAATCGCTTAAGCTCCCAAAAGAAGACAATAACCCCTTTATTACCTTCAGTCTCTCTACTCTTCCAACAAAGATTCTACCTAATTAGATGATATATTATAGCAAGTGCAATTGGTCCGCTGTATTACAAGACTATCGCTGTTTTTTTAGTTCTTCTAACATGACTTGATTGTGGTACAATATATTTTATGATATATTCCATGAAATAGCAGAATGCCACGAAAGTACCTGATGATATTGCAATTAATGCAAAGGCGCAAGAGAGTTGGACAAGAATGACGAAAATGATCCCTGGAGAAGGGAACAAGGGGGACAAAGGAAAAACACTAATTTCAGAATACAGCTAGTGTGAGTGGTGCGCGACCGAAGAAATCCGCCTGGTCCTGGTATCAAACCATTATCATCATAAACTTAAAATGGAAGCCGTTCACCCTTGTTTGTATTACACCGGTGGCTGCTAATAAAGCCCGTTTTCTGTACTGACGTCTAACTCCTGGTTAGTTCAGTTCGTAGATCGCTGCACTGGAAATTGAGAGGTCCCTGGTTCGATACAAGGACCAGGCGGATTTTTCAAGATCGAGCACCAGTTACCTAGCTATGTTAGAAAATTTGTGTTTATCTTTTGTTCGCTTGCTACCCTTCTCCAGTGAATATTTTCGGGTAAGTACGTCATGCTTTTTTGCGCTAAGCACTTGATATCGAAATGATATGCAGTGTGACATGTCGCGGAATAATTTGTTTTTGTATCAATGACTTCTGCCATCTATTTCTTTAGGGGCATAGCATAAGTTGCTCTGACATCCTGCCGCGCCTAATATGTTACCGTAAACATTTTCGCCCCTACCAGAATATTCTACTAATTTGTAATACTGAACCTACACGCTGCCTTTCTATCCACGCAGTGAGGGCAGGATAGGGAAAAGGAAACTTAAAGCACAATCTCTGTTCCTACTGTCCCTTCAACTCCAACTTGGCGGAACGCCTTTGGTCGTTCGCGATATAATCCAAAACAGATTCCCTACGTTCATGGTATTCTGACCCGTAGCCTTTCCCCGTTGCGACCAACACGAGCAGAGAACGAGGTTAGATCGCTTTATATGGGAACCATGCAGGGTAGAAATAGAAATATATTGCTTTTAAAAACATACCCAGGCATGGTGTTAGATTAACAAGGATATCGGCAGTTTCGTTCGGAACAGCGGGTGCAGCAAATATATATATTTTTTTTTTGCTTTTTTAGATAAATCTATTACCAAAAATAAGAATAAGTGTAGGTAAATAAAGTGACACTAGAGAAAGCAGAGCAAATGTTGTTTGTATCAATGATATACTGTGCACTGTGGCGTGAGATTCAGCATTGACATATTTAACCAGACACCTTCGAAGATGAACTCTCAACCTTCGGCACGGGAGCTGAAGAAATTAGTAAGTTTTATTCTTGTCAATTTTATTAGAGATTATGGCGAAACATTTCGCATTTTAAGGCAATTGTGATTATAGTTTCACACTTATTGCAATGCTTTTGGTCCTTCGCAATATAACCCAAAACAAATTCTCAACGTTCATGGTTCTCTCACCCATGGCCTTTCCACGTTGCCACCAACACGAGCAGAGAACGAGGTTGGACCGCTTTATATGGGAACAATGGAGGGTAGGAATAGAAATATATTGCTTTTAAAAGAATATCCAGGCAAGGTGTTGGATCAACAAGGATATCGGCAGTTTTGTTCGGAACAGCGGGTGCAACAATTATATTTTTTTTGCTTTTTTTAGATAAACCTATTACCAAAAATAAGAATAAGTGTAGGTAAATAAAGTGACACTAAAGAAAGCAGAGCAAATGTTGTTTGTATTAATGATATACTGTGCACTGTGGCGTGGGATTCAGCATTGACATATTTAACCAGACACCTTCGAAGATGAACTCTCAACCTTCGGCACGGGAGCTGAAGAAATTAGTAAGTTTTATTCTTGTCATTTTATTAGAGATTATGGCGAAACATTTCGCATTTTAAGGCAATTGTGATTATAGTTTCACACTTATTGCAATGCTTTTGGTCCTTCGCAATATAACCCAAAACACATTCTCAACGTTCATGGTTCTCTCACCCATGGCCTTTCCACGTTGCCACCAACACGAGCAGAGAACGAGGTTGGACCGCTTTATATGGGAACAATGGAGGGTAGGAATAGAAATATATTGCTTTTAAAAGAATATCCAGGCAAGGTGTTGGATCAACAAGGATATCGGCAGTTTTGTTCGGAACAGCGGGTGCAACAATTATATTTTTGTTTGCTTTTTTATATAAACCTATTACTAAAAATAAGAATAAGTGTAGGTAAATAAAGTGACACTAAAGAAAGCAGAGCAAATGTTGTTTGTATTAATGATATACTGTGCACTGTGGCGTGGGATTCAGCATTGACATATTTAACCAGACACCTTCGAAGATGAACTCTCAACCTTCGGCACGGGAGCTCAAGAAATTAGTAAGTTTTATTCTTGTCATTATATTAGAGATTATGGCGAAACTTTTCGCATTTTAAGGCAATTGTGATTATAGTTCCACACTTATTGCAACGCTTTTGGTCGTTCGCAAAATAACGAAAAACACATTCCCAACGTTCATGGTTCTCTCACCCATGGCCTTTCCACGTTACCACTAACACGAGCAGAGAACGAGGTTGGACCGCTTTATATGGGAACCATGGAGGGTAGGAATAGAAATATATTGCTTTTAAAAGAATATCCAGGCAAGGTGTTGGATCAACAAGGATATCGGCAGTTTTGTTCGGAACAGCGGGTGCAGCAATTATAAATCTTTTTTTTTGCTTTTTTATATAAACCTACGACTAAAAATAAGAATAAGTGTAGGTAAATAAAGTGACACTAAAGAAGGCAGAGCAAACGTTGTTTGTATTAATGATATACTGTGCACTTTGCCGTGGGCTCCAGCATTGTCATGTTTAACCAGAGACCGCCGATGATGAACTCTCAAACTTCGGTACGGGAGCTCAAAATATGGGTAAGTTTTATTGTTGTCATTTTATTAGAAATTATGGCGAAACTTTTCACATCTTAAGGCAATTGTGATTATATTTTTACACTTGTTGCAGGAAAACCGTAAGTTCCAAATTTAGTATTTTGGTTAGCCGCTCATCAACGCGAAATCGTATTTCAAAACGCAACCGTTATTTTTTATTATATATATATGATTTTTTGTCTTTTTTTTGCACTGAATATCATAATAATTGGAGTCACTGTGGTCAGGGGCTGGGCAGAAATACTTCAAAGGTTTTCGGAAATACGGATACTGAGATACATGTGTCTTAAGGCTCAAAACACACATACTGAGTTACATTTATCTTTCATGTAACAAAATATCACGAGATACTTCTGCCAAAACGGCAAAAAAGACAGGAGAGCGCACGACACGAGAGCGCCGATGGGAGGGCGCGCGACAGGAGAGTGCCGCGACACGAGGGCGCGCGACAGGAGAGCGCCGCGTCACCAGAGCGCAAAACAGCAGAGCGCCGCGACATAAGAGCGCACGACGGGAGAGCGCCGCGTCACCAGAGCGCGTGCCATTAGAGCGCGCGTCACAGGAGCGCCTGTGCGCGCCTCTGGAATGATCGGTGTTTGAGTTTTCAAACACATGTTTTCTGTGATCGAACACTTTACGTCACTTTATTGGTTGCTTACGCAGATCTGTGGCAAGTCTAGAAAATACAATTTTCGCAAACTCGAAATGAAAAAGCAAGATACAGAGTTTCAAAAATATAGTTGTTTCTCAATTGCCGTTCAATAATACTAAACAAATTCAAAGATTGAATGATTGCGCGAAACCGCGGAGGTAGTCTAGCATGCACCCATTGTCGTACTCTTCAACTAGCTTGCTCAGATTCTTCGCTACGCGAAAGTAGGGCGCCTGGCGGCTACTTTGAGCCTCTCCTCGAAGTACATCCACCAGCTTCTGCTCTGTCAAGCTCTTCTCTCTTTGAAATGTGGCCACTAGCTTGTACGTGTCCGGATGATGTAACCCGAAGAACTTCTGGAATACATTGTGGCAGGACTCGACGCGATCCTTGGTCCTCATTTGACACGTATATATTTTATCAATATACGGTGAAATATATTGGGAAATGAACTTTTAGTTCGTTGCCCAACATATTCTACCGTATATTGGTACCTCTGATGTTTACCAACCTTGAACCGCACATATCGAAGACAACATCCATGAAGCACAAAGTCATACTTTAGACAAATATTGTTTTGATAAAATGAAAAACGCCCTGTATGTTGCACATAATTTGCAGTATATTGGGCAACTAACTTACGTGCAAAAAACTGCGCTATCCGGGAAAATATGTGTTTCAAGACTTCAATATCGATCATTCCCAAGGCGCGCACATGCGCTCTCGTGACGCGTGCTCAAAGGCACGCGCTCTCGTGTCGCGGCGCTCTGCTGTCGTGCGCTCTCCTGTCGCACGCTCTCCCGTCGGAGCCCTCGTGTCGTGCGCTCTTCATTACAGTGTTCTAGAGAGTTGTAGTGGCAAGAGCGGCGGCCACCGCGTGAAGATTTTGCGCGTAGACGACACCGTAGCGCTGCTGTTCTGAGCCCTAGGAGCTGTGGCAAGAGGCTTGAATAAAAAAGAACGAAGCGCCGGCGACACACGCGCTTCATGTCTCGAGCCAAGCTACAGTGTTGCCCAGCGGACATGGCCTCGTCTCGTCCTTCCTATGCTCCGTTTCATCTGATGTTGTACCGCAGACAAGGCTAGAAGCGCGATCTCATAGCGTTGGGAGCTAGTCTTGACGCACGAGAGCTTGTGCCGCCGAAATGTGCCCTAGAGCAAGGAGCTCGCGCTTGTACGCTCGTGCTGGCACATCATAAGGTGAAACAGAGTATAGATATTGCTACAGGAACGTGCCCCCGTCAGCCTCGTCTTCGGCGCTGCTCGGCGTGTACTACTGTGGTTTGACTGCAGCTTTTCGCGCCGCAGAAAAGTTTTAATGTGAAAAATTTTAGGTGTTGCTTTGCACTAATGCCTCTAGAGTGTGTGCTATCCTCTACTTTTATTATCCGCGTGTTTGTAATGGAGATCATTTGATTAATATCAAACTCAAACTCAAACTCTCTTATTTCTCTCCGTTTGGAGAAGGAGACCCATCCCAGCAATGACAGGTCGTTCAGCAACGCTATCACTTGGGCTGTACGCTTAATAGCTGCGAAAGAAACCACGCGATACTGGTATAACAAGAAAAACTAGACAAATAAATCTAAAAAAAACTCTCGCTTTCTCAATGGTGAAAGGAACAATAAACTGTATTGTGTTTTGTCATCGTGTTGCTGATGCGGGGACCAGCGTTGTGTAAGGTGCAAGGCGGAGTGCGTTTGGGAACGACCAAGGTGCCACTGCAACTGGCGAACATATAACAAATTGTTTTTTGTGGAAGGCAGTCTATGAAGAAAAAAATACCTCGATTGGGAGTACATGAAGCATTAAAACACGTTATGAACCCAAACTTCAACAGCCCTAATATAAAAAAAGAAATCTCAACTCACTGCTTTATGACTTCTCAAAAGTGGTAATACACTTCATCGATATACACAGCAAGCACATGACAGATATCCAGAAACATTGAACGCAAAAAGACTACAAAATAGTCATAATATATTGCGGCATAGAGTCCTAACCTCTTCGCCATTGACGATGTGCACACAGTCCCGAAGAATAAGTCACGGTTCAAAATGTCTCTCGCACCCCGCTGATGTCTCGGCGAGGCGTTTATCTTCTCGATTAAGATTTTTTCCCCACTGTAGTCTGCGCGACTCCTCCTTTGGCGCACGAAACAGCGACGGCTTACGATCGCTGGTGGCTGCCCTTGTTGACCGGGTAGCCCGACTTGCATCCTGGCGCGAAGCAGCGTTTGCGTCCGTCTTTTCCTTGCATTTATGACCGAGACAGCAACGGAACGGGGAAGACTCCCTACTACTACACCGCAAAGAAACGAGCTACGGTGCTACATTCGGGAGAAGCGTACCGCCTCAGCTTCGTCGTCTTCTTCGCTCATCGCACGTATGCCAACTGCCACAAATTCTTTTAGGGCTCGGAACTCCAGCGCCACTGGCGGCATCTACGTTGGCCGTCTTCACGCGGCATATTGTAAGCGGGTGCCGCTCTTGCCACTACACCCTCTAGAACCCTGTACTCTTGTGGCGCCCTTTCTTCGGGAATACAGATGCGGATCATTATAAGAGAAACATTTGTTCCCGAACGGTGCTACGTGGGGAGGGAGTGGTTCGTGGCGAACGCGAATAGTAATTTATGCTTGTATTCATTTTTCTGTGCCATTTTATGCTGGTCGCCTTATCTCGAACTGTGTAACTAATTTTTATGCCAAAAACAAAACCAAAAACACTTGTCACCCCCGTTCAACCACAGAGGTACAGAACTGTAAAGACTTAGTGCCATGCTTGACAAAAACAGCGTCTGCAAAAAATAAACCCTGTTTTACCGCGAGGGCGCATATCAAACTGTTTTATTGTATGCTTCTGTGTCACCCATAGTGTAGGGAGATTGGAGAACAGGGCCGTAATTTTTCTCCACTAAACTCCTTTACACCGTTCCGTCTACTAAATTGGAAAGAGTGGAGGACTTTCTTAGACGAACTCCTGAGGCAAACTCCTTTACAGCGTTCTCCCTACTAAATTGGAAAGAGTGGACGGCTTTTTGAAATGAACTGAATTTGTTATTCGTGCGAATAACCTTCTTTAAACCAGATTTTTTTGTTAAATGTTAGTGACTGAGTTGAATGATGTTACAGGTGATTTCATATAAAAAATGACGAAGCAACTTCCACCAAACAGATGCTTTTAATCTTTTAAATTTATCTTAAAAAGAGAACAAATGTAACGAGTTACCGAAGTCTGGCAAGGTATCGCAATACAAGTGATACATCGAAAATATACTTCACTACTGAGATGCAAATACACTTTTGAAATGTATCTCATTGCAGAGATAAAGATACTCAAAAGTATATCTATGATACTACCACGATATATTTGTGTCGCAATACTGCCCAACCGTGCTGTTTTTCATGTCTGTGTTGAGCTCTCTTCGACTTCAATTTTGTGTCCAGTACAAGCTAATAACGACTGACTTGACGTGTGAACTTGTATCCTGTGCTCAGTTTTACTGTTGTATACTTTACTTAGGCAAGCAAGTAGTGCATCAAATGTGTTAAAAAATTGTAAACACACTTTTATATACTTGTACTTTTTTAAATAAAACGTACTGGCGCAGCGCTCGATAGGTTCTATAGTAGGCACTCTGCGGCGTTGTTAGTACAAAACAGAAGACCTGTAGAGTGCATGTCTTACTCTTTCTCAAGTGCTGGAATATCGGGTAAATGGCACGACCTGAAAAATACTACCAATATTGACAATATATGACGGCAAACAAACATTCATTAGCCCCAAATAAATATAGCACTTCAGCCTTGATGTGTCATGGGACCGTCTCAACCCTTTAAACACCTCCAGGCCATCAAAACCCTCAGCCCTTCAAGCCTCTTCAGCCCTTCAAACCCTTCAGCCTTTCAGACTCCAATCAGCCCTTCAACCCAATTGACTCTGAACCATTAACAAAATATGCAGTTCCAAATGTTATTCAGAGTTAATTTTATACATCAAGTTTTTTTTATGCATACTGTAACTCAAGAAACACGACAAAAACTACCGTCCACTCACACCGGTACTAAAACAGCTGTAGACAAAATTCATCAGACCAAATCAAGACAGCCGAGTTCTTCATTGCAAGAAAAATATTGTTCGAGGTACTTACAATGCCGTTGGTTAATTTTCTGAAATGTAGGGTAGCTTAACTACTAAGTCTCAACAGGTGCTCTGCACGCGCCCATACCACTGTACATAGCACGTTTAGCGAAAACAACGAACTCGAAACCACCATCAGACGCCGTTGAAAAATCTGAACCACGGTCACAGTGTCTTCCCAGGTGATGTCATTGCGTCGTTTTCCGCGTCGTTTTCGCTAGCTGGATGAGCTTCGGAAGCTGGACGGATGAAGAGGCGAAAGAAACAGTGCACGGAGAGAGACCATTAATCCTTACGCCGAGCTGTCGTAGAATATAATTCTCACCCATCGGAGGCGAAGCCGGAACTATGCTTTCTGATTATAATGCAATTCAATGCAAAGGAGCAAGTGAGCTGGACAAGAATGTAAAAAATAATCCCCGAAGAACAGGAAGAGGGACAAAGGACAAATACAAATCTCAAACACATCTAGGTGACCGGTGCGCGACCGAAAAATCTGAATGGTCCGGGTATCGAACCGGGACCTCTTCATTTCCAGTGGAGCGCTCTACCAGCTGAGCTAACCAGGGTTTCGACGTCAGTAGAGCAAAAGGGTTTTATCAGCTGCCACCAGTCTAACAGTAACAAGGATGAAGCTTGCATTTTAAGGTTATGAATACAATGCAATTAAATGCCAAGGTGCAAGCGAGCTGGACAAGAATGACGAAAATAATCCCTGGAGAATGGGAACAAGAGGGACAAACACAAATTTCCAAACACAGCTACGTGACCGGTGCGCCACCGAAAATATTCGCCTGTTCCGGGTATCGAACACGGGACCTCTCCATTTCCATTGGAGCGCTCTACCAACTGAGCTAACCAGGGTTTAGACGTCAGTTAGGGCAACGGGTTTTATCAGCTGCCACCTGTCTAACACCAACAAGGGTGAAGTTTGCAATTTAAGGTTATGATTATAATGCAATTAATTGCAAAGGTTCAAGCGAGCTTGACAAGAATGACGAAAATAATCCCTGGAAAATGGGAACAAGAGAGACAAAGGACAAACACATATCTCTAACCACAGCTAGCTGACCGGTGCGCGACCGAAAAATTTCGCCTGCTCCGTGTGTCAAACCCGGAATTTCTCTATTTACAGTGGAGCGCTCTACCAACTAAGCTAACCAGGGGTTAGACGTCAGTAGAGCAAATGGGTTTATCAGCTGCCACCAGTCTAACACCAACAAGGGTGAAGCTTGCAGTTTAAGGTTATGATTATGATGCAATTACATGCAAAGATGCAAGCGAGCTGAACAAGAATGATGAAACTAATCCCTGGAGAATGGGAACAAGAGGAACAAAGGATAAACACGAATGTCCAACTACAGCTTGGTGACTGGTGCGCTACCGAAAAAATCCACCTTGTCCGGGTATCAAAACCGGGACCTCTCCATTTCCAGTGGAGCGCTCTACCAACTGAGCTAACCAGGGGTTAGACGTCAGTCAAGAAAACGGGTTTTATCAGCTGCCACCAGGCTACCGCCAACAAGAATGAAGCATGCAATTTAAGATTCTGATTATAATGCAATTAAATGCAAACGTGCAAGTGAGCTGGACAAGAATTACGAGAATAAGACGGCCAAAACCATGGTTGTAGGATATGAGGGTGGTAATCGATTCAAGGAGGCCATACGTTAAGGCGGTCAATGAACATAGTGTCCCGCAGTCCCAACAATTCCAAAAGAAACAACTTGCCACCTCTTTCAAACACCATGAAATGACCGTCATAAGAGTGCAAAAGTAACGTTTTGGCGGCCTTTACGACTGACGATTCGGCCACATCTCTGTAGTTAGGATGGTTGTTCCTACGGGCCCGGCGTTGGTACGACAAAAGCATTGAATTCCTGAAGTTTTGACCAACGCCCAGCAAAGTGAAGTCCTTAGTGGTCCGGACCTCAGGAATTTTCGGCACAGGTGCGAGTTTTGCGTGAGAAACGGTACGCTAACTGGCTCAGTCCTGACTTGGCAACACTGCTTCTAGAGAAACAAAGACGCATGTCGAAGTGATTATATCGTCGCACACGTTCTGAAGGTGGCTTTAGTGTTGCCTTGTTTTAGTTGCACGAGTGCGCGGTGTGGTGTCAAGAGTTGGGACGGTGTACCTAAAAGGACCTCTATCGGTGGAAGAACCGTTCTCAATATTGACCCAGCTAGCACACCATGTCGGCCGATACTGGGATTACGTCGGCCAGTACCGGAAGCTGTACGGCGGATCCCGGCCAGGGACGCCGGTAAAAACCGGCCCCGGCCGATATCGGGGACTCGTTGTCTAAACTGGCCAGTACCAGCCGGAAAGTTCCCGATACCGGCCGACATCGTTTTCTTGCTGTAGTCATCGGCCAGTCTAGCCATGGAGTTTCCGGTGACTGGCCGATATCGTTTTCTTGTTGTAGTCGCCGGCCAGTTCAGCCACGGAGTTCCCGGTGACTGGCCGACATCGTTTTCTCGCTGCTTTCACTGGTCATTCCAGCCATGCAAGTTTTGATATATAACCGACATAGCTTTTCGTTGATATAGAAACTATATGATGGTTACAAATAACCGTTACGTTGGACATGTCTTCAATATGCTAAAAGGTGACACCTAATATTATGCCTAGCCTAATATTAACGCCGCATCATCCTTAAACCAGTTAACAAAGCTTATTTCAGTTTTGTTAAATAGGACGGAATGAAACATGGCTGTGGAATGAAAATTTCATTTGGTTTACATCTATTAATTTTTTAGAGCGAAGCTCTTAGGCGCCCGTTTTCGGCATGAGCGGCATCGCCAACGCAGTCGCCGTAGACGTAACCGTGCGTTGCATTATGGGAAACGCCCCATAATGCAACGCGCGGGTCTTACTTGTGACGCGCGCATTGCATTATGGGACGTTTCCTATAATGACGTCACGTGTGACGTCACGAGGGTCACGAGTGACGTCACGAGGGTCCTGCGCGTTGCATTATGAGAAGCGTCCCTTGATGCAACGAGCGGTCGGCGACGGCGACGCCAACGTCGTTGTCGACGTAACCGCGTGACGTGACGCGTCACACGTGACGTCGACAAGGGTCCTGCGCGTTGCATTATGAGAAAAGTCCCATGATGCAACGCGCGGGTCACTCGTGACCGGCGCGTTGCACCGTGGCGGCGAAACTTGCTTTCGATGAGCTGTGCATTTATACTGCGGCACTGCGCTTCCGTAAAAATATCAACGTCTTCTCAACGGAAAGTCTCACGGCAAGTCTCACGGCTTACACAGGGTTTTAAAAAGCTTCTTCGGCGAATGACTACGAACGAGTCGAAAACGTGTCTTCAGCACGCTGCCGCCATCCTCAGCAACGCTCCCCAAAACGCGATTTTTCGACATGCAAGAAGGCCGACCGGTGGCTTCACACTCGTGCTGCAGCTGCTGCGACCAAGCGGGGATGCACGATCCAGCCCTTTCCCCAGGCAGATGCCGAGCGCTCCGCGCTATACTTCGTTTCACCTTATGTTGTACCGCAGCAAAGGCTAGAAGCGCGAGCTCATAGCGTTGGCAGCTGCTCTTAAGTCACGAGTGCTTGTGCCACCGAAATGTGCCCCAGAGCAAGGAGCTCGCGCTTGTAGCCTTTCCTGCGCTACATCATAAGGTGAAACAGAGTATAGCGGTCGCCGAGCGGTCGGCCTCCGTGAGCGATGGGTCACGTGATCCAACCCAGTGGCACGCGCTGCCACCGCTTTCATAACATCTGCCCTCGCTTTTTAACAGTTGCGTTTCCCATTGCTATCTTGCTGAAAGCATGAGATTATGATCGGAACTTCATGCTTTGAGAAAAATGTTGGTTGTTTACTACTTGATTAACGGTGACCCTGACGTTGAGACACTATTTATTTTTCCTTAAAGTTATCTAAACCCGACGAAGACAACTACAAGTACTTTTGTACGAGCCGTAGGATGCAATTAAGCAATACCAAACACGAATGCCGTAAAGCGATCGTCATCTCGAAGGCGAGTTCCATCTGCGGAGTATTTGGCGTATTGTCTTCTAGCAAACGACATACCTACACTGTAAAAAATGTATGTAATATAACAGGAAATATCCAGAAAGTTTCGGTAAAAATAACAAAGTGGTTCTGTTAAGATGAACTACTGGCACACTTATCGGTGAAAAAACAGAGATTACATTATTTACAAGAAACAGATTTTTTTGTTGAAAAAATGGTCCACAGAAACTGAAATTCTCGGTAAAAGAACAAGAATTTACGTTGTTCTCAAAAACGTACTTGCAGGGTAAATAAACAGTCAATTAAAACTTAATTTCTGTAAGAAAACAGGTTCTGTTATACCTCGACCACATCCCTTTTTGATAGAAAATACAGGAAGCAAAGCACTTGGTGCCCCAGCTATAGACCAACACGCGGCCCTGACGACACGCAGCTGCGGTGGCGCTGTCGACGGCACTGCACATGCGCAGACGCTTCACTTCACGTGAATTCGGTTTCTGCACACGCGCAGTGCCCACACCTGGTGTGGGCAAACGCGGGCTTGTTTGTAAACAGCGTGTCGGTCTATAAAAGACTGAACGCTCTAGGCAAATGAAACCAACTGTATGTTGTTAGCAAGCGTCTTGCCAATGAGTCAGTAATTGTGTTATTGAATCTAATTATTTATTGAAATAAAAGTAATCAGCTAACCTTTAAACTAATGATTTAAGGGTAAAGGTGGCAATTGAAAACTTGTAGAATGCTATAAGATGGAGGTGTTTGCAACATGGTGCGCTTTGTGTGCCCCTTTTTGTCCAGCTTTCAAAAAACGGCCTCACCACTTCTGATTACACCCCCTCATATATTACTCACTCGCGGAGAGCAAGGTCAATGATAAGAGGCAGGCGACTGATATGTCCGGCAAACACGTAGCTTCCACTGCACCGTCAATTTAGCGGAGAGGGTGCGAAGGTCTTGGCCCCGACCGCGAGCAGCATCATGGACGAATTATGTACCTAGGGTGCAACGTTGCCTGGGTCAGGCACGTAGCCAGGCTGGGGGTGTGTGCGGCAGAACCACTTTCATGTTGTATTACACCTGAGACTGCGGTGGATGAAATTGGAAGAACTTTCAGTAGAAGGAACAGACACAGAGAACGTCTCAAACTCAGCTAACCGATTTATTTCTCAAACAGCCTTTAAGTACCCGCGGAACTTTTTCCCAACCACACTCTACAGATAAACTCCTTTGTTGCAGACATCTCGAACCGGATGGAACACGCACAAACGATACAAAACAACCCCACTTGAGACGAGGACTTAACAAAGGGACACTGCGGAACATTGCAGTGACCTTGAGATAGATAAGTCCCGAATTAACCTAACAATCGCGTCAAAGCGCACACACCCACAAACAAAAAAAACAGACAGGTGCGTTTGTAAACACACACTCAGGTGGCCTAAAAAACATATACATACACATATACACGAGGACTTAACAAAGGGAAACTGCGGAACATCGCAGTGACCTTGAGATAGATAAGTCCCGAATAAACCTAACAGTCGCGTCAAAGCGCACAACCAAAAAAAAACAACACACAGACAGGTGGCCTCTAAACACATACACAGGTGGCCTCAAAAAAAAAAAAAGTACCGACGGCGTCCGTTCAAAGTCTGAGAAACTTTTTGGAGTTGCGTCCAAGTTGCATTGACGCTTTGCTTATGCAGTTTCCAATAGAACTTATTCTTATTGTTTCTTTAACGACCCTCTTAATGTCATTTCGCTCGTTATGCAGAACCTCTGTCTCTGACCAATGCGCTTTACAATTATTGCATTCCTCTATGTGTTTCGCTATTTCGGAGTCCGCCGCATGCATGCGTACATTCCTCTTGTGTTCTAGTAACCTGTCATTGAGGCATCTTGAGGTTTGTCCTACGTACCTAAATCCACATGTCAACGGTATCTCATATACTACTCTCTCCTTACAAGGAACTGAAGGTTCCCGATGGGCCTTCTGACAGCCCTTGTGGCCTGACAGGAAGGGCGTCAAACTGCTCATTCTGAAATCTGCAGAGAACACTACGTCCACGCCGAACTTTTTGCGAGAGCCTTTAGGTTGTGGGAAATCCCGTGGTAATACGGGATTACTGCTATTTTCTTTCTTGCTTCCTTTTCCCGTGGTTCGTTGTTAAATTTCAGTTCTAATTGTCTTTTAATGAATTCTTCTTCATATCCTGCAGATTCTAGCCTCCTCCACTGTTCTTTCACAGCACTACTCATGAAATGAGCGCATGATTTACTCAACGCGTTTGTTACTAAGGACTTAACTACCCCTGCCTTAACCGACTTGGCGTGGCAACTCTTTCTACTTAACACAGGTTTTCCGGCTTTTTTCCCGTATTCCCAACAAAGACCTTGTTCGACATGTACGCGTAAATCTAGAAACTGCAGGATTCCATTTTCAGGTTTTTCAGTTGTAAACCTAAGCTCCGGAGCTGCTGCTTTTATAATCGATTCTAAACCCTGAGCATCACCTCTCGAAAAGCGCAAATAAAGATATCATCCACGTACCTTTTAACAATGCAACCATTCAAGTTATTTTCTTTAAGTGTTTCACTTACGCAACTATCTTCGGTGCTTGAGACAGTGTTCGCAACAAAGGCAGACGAAGTCCTCGGCGCACTCTTCATTGAATGGAAAGGGAACATTGAAATTCAAGTAGAACATTGTTGAAATCTCAAGGAGGATGAGATGGATGATCTGGCAAAACGAGTAGTTAACCAAACGAGGTCTTCGCTAAGTCTGAAATTTTTCTGAAAGATCACAAACCGGATATGCCTTTTCGCACAGTAATCAACGAACTCGGAACGTGGCAGTGCAGCGTCTCGAAGTTTTTGCAAAGAGGGTTGAATGTAATTCAACTGGAGGGGAGTCTTTCACTGAGAAATTCAGAGGCACTGATTGATGTTCTAGAGGGCTTTCATGGAAGACAATGCACTGTAATGTCAATGGACATTAAGGATCTATACTATTCGCTTGAGAAAGTGCGCTTGATGCAAAGAGTTCGGCAGGTGCTAGAGTTAAACCTGGTAAACTTTCAGTCCAGGACGGGCATCGCCGTCGACAGTTTCCTTTCACTTCTTGATTTGTACCTTCAAGCAACAGTTGTTGAATTTAATGGGCAGAAATATGTTCAAAGAGATGGAGTATGCATTGGATCTTCGGTGGCTCCGATGTTAGCAGAAATCTATCTCAACACCTTAGATAGTTGCGTAAGTGAAACACTTAAAGAAAATAACTTGAATGGTTGCATTGTTAAAAGGTACGTGGATGATATCTTTATTTGCGCTTTTCGAGAGAGTGATGCTCAGGGTTTAGAATCGATTATAAAAGCAGCAGCTCCGGAGCTTAGGTTTACAACTGAAAAACCTGAAAATGGAATCCTGCAGTTTCTAGATTTACGCGTACATGTCGAACAAGGTCTTTGTTGGGAATACGGGAAAAAAGCCGGAAAACCTGTGTTAAGTAGAAAGAGTTGCCACGCCAAGTCGGTTAAGGCAGGGGTAGTTAAGTCCTTAGTAACAAACGCGTTGAGTAAATCATGCGCTCATTTCATGAGTAGTGCTGTGAAAGAACAGTGGAGGAGGCTAGAATCTGCAGGATATGAAGAAGAATTCATTAAAAGACAATTAGAACTGAAATTTAACAACGAACCACGGGAAAAGGAAGCAAGAAAGAAAATAGCAGTAATCCCGTATTACCACGGGATTTCCCACAACCTAAAGGCTCTCGCAAAAAAGTTCGGCGTGGACGTAGTGTTCTCTGCAGATTTCAGAATGAGCAGTTTGACGCCCTTCCTGTCAGGCCACAAGGGCTGTCAGAAGGCCCATCGGGAACCTTCAGTTCCTTGTAAGGAGAGAGTAGTATATGAGATACCGTTGACATGTGGATTTAGGTACGTAGGACAAACCTCAAGATGCCTCAATGACAGGTTACTAGAACACAAGAGGAATGTACGCATGCATGCGGCGGACTCCGAAATAGCGAAACACATAGAGGAATGCAATAATTGTAAAGCGCATTGGTCAGAGACAGAGGTTCTGCATAACGAGCGAAATGACATTAAGAGGGTCGTTAAAGAAACAATAAGAATAAGTTCTATTGGAAACTGCATAAGCAAAGCGTCAATGCAACTTGGACGCAACTCCAAAAAGTTTCTCAGACTTTGAACGGACGCCGTCGGTACTTTTTTTTTTTTGAGGCCACCTGTGTATGTGTTTAGAGGCCACCTGTCTGTGTGTTTTTTTTTTTTGGTTGTGCGCTTTGACGCGACTGTTAGGTTTATTCGGGACTTATCTATCTCAAGGTCACTGCGATGTTCCGCAGTTTCCCTTTGTTAAGTCCTCGTGTATATGTGTATGTATATGTTTTTTTAGGCCACCTGAGTGTGTGTTTACAAACGACCTGTCTGTTTTTTTTGTTTTTTTTGTGGGTGTGTGCGCTTTGACGCGATTGTTAGGTTAATTCGGGACTTATCTATCTCAAGGTCACTGCAATGTTCCGCAGTGTCCCTTTGTTAAGTCCTCGTCTCAAGTGGGGTTGTTTTGTATCGTTTGTGCGTGTTCCATCCGGTTCGAGATGTCTGCAACAAAGGAGTTTATCTGTAGAGTGTGGTTGGGAAAAAGTTCCGCGGGTACTTAAAGGCTGTTTGAGAAATAAATCGGTTAGCTGAGTTTGAGACGTTCTCTGTGTCTGTTCCTTCTACTGAAAGTTCTTCCAATTTCATCCACCGCAGTCTCAGGTGTAATACAACATGATTAGCTACCACCAGCTCGCCTGCACTCTCACCGTCTTTTCACTAATAGAACCACTTGTTATTTTTACCGAGTTTTCACCTGAACTGGAGATTGAAGCTAACGAAATCACGCTGGGATTCCATTTCCCATGTATTTTGTCAATAAAGGCAACGTGGGCGTTGTTTTGTTAACATGCCACTTCTAGACGCTCGTTACACGGCACGTAAACAGCGTCTCGGTAAGAACCATGGCCCGGGCCCGAGGGAGGGGGCTCTGCCTCCCCTCCCCTGGATCTTACCAGGGGGGGCACGAGCCCCGATGCCCCCCAAAGTCTATGCCTATGGGTGTGTGTGCGTGGGGGAGGGGGGGGGGAAGAGGGGGTCCCACGAGGCCTACCCCGAAATCTTCCATTTTGCTAGGGCCTCCTCTCCTTCCTCCCCTCATACTGCATTAGGTCATCGGAAACCCCCCCCCCCTCCCCGAATCAAAATCCTGGCTACGTGCATGGCCTGGGTGATAGCTGTGGGTTATAGATCAGCGCGTGAATAGAACCTATTAACATGCATTCGAAGAAAAGGAAGGAAATACGATAGGAGAGGTGGAGTTGAAACTGCAGGCAGCACTGGATGATAGCCGCGCCGCTTCCGGTTCAGGTTCGGCGCTATAGGCAACCTGCAATGCTGTTTGGTTTGGCGCCATCTAGCGACTGAAGCAAGAAATATTGGGTACCCCTGGGAGTGGCGGCTGCATTGTTCAAACGTGAGCTTTTACTCTGGTGGCGCCGCTTAGCCTAGTGTCTAAAGCGAGAAATACTGGGTATCCCAGGAAGCCGTGATCGCGGAACGTGCCAGTACAGCGGAAGCTACGGCCCAGGCGGGCCAATGGGAGCGTGACTGCGTATCACTGGAGCGCGCCTCTACTCCGAAGAAGTATCAGACATTTCGCTGCGTCATGCTCTAATATGTGTGCGTTGCGCTCGTATACGTCGGGCCTTTCGAAGCCTTCGGCACGCAATGTGGGGCTTTTCGTTCACCCTTTGCCAAGTTACAACGAGACAGGGTATTGCCGTGGGCTCTCACTCTGCTGGCGCCGCCTGGCCGTTGCCGGCTGGCTATGGTTGCTCCCACTGGAGTTTCTCCCTCGTCAACTATGGCTGCCGCAAGCCTTCGATGAGGTGGATGAAGCATCACTCGAGCAGCTATTTTGGAAAGAAGCATTTTCAAGACAAAATTTTGGACCCGGGATTTAGAAATCTTGACTACCCGCGCACATTGAGTGAATGTCTCCGTCCGCGAAAAACATGAAAACGGATTCCGAGCGACGCTGAGGCGCCGGTAACGAGGCTACCTACTCTCCAACAACCGCATCCGCCAGTGTTGCCGTTGGTGTCTACTTTGCGCCAAATTGGCTACTTCTGAACACGGTCTGGCGACAAAAATGTTAAGTTGGCTCCTTGGCTTTTTTGGCTACTTTTAATTTATATTCTGGCAAATTTTTAGTACAAAGAATGTTCAGTAGTCAGGCAGAAAAATGACGTAGTTTCTGACATTACAAATACCTTTAAAAGAAAATTATGAAAAAGACGCGGAACGTTCCTGTCATCGCGATACTGAAAAAGCGGTCAATTACAAGTCCACAAACATAATATAAACGGAAGCAACAAGTGCGTCAAAATCAGTCTTTCTTGGCAAACTTAGTTGTCTGCTTTTCTTTTCGAACAGGCCCTGAGATGACACGCGGTATCATTTTTAGGCATTACTACGGGCTTTAAAAATGATAAGAAATAGACTTGACACTTCCTGGCTATCACGATACTGAGCGGCCGCTTACAGGAACTTTTCTGGAGTGTGCCCTTTTCCACATCTCGCAGAAGGTGCGCTGAGACTCCAGTTGCTTCCAGTATCGAATGCGGATTCTGAGCGCGTGTTTTCTCATGTTTCACGAGCAAGAACTCAATTGAGAAACATATGAAGCTAGACGTCCTAGACTAAAGTTCAGGCTGCTGCTTCAAGAAAAAACGACCTCCGCATTTGACGTGCCAATCGAGCTTCTTAATAATCTTACCCTCAATTACTCTAGATGTGGGAGCATTTATTCACATTGATAACGGCTGTACATAGCCTCATTTTATCACTTCGTATGACGATTCTTTTTTAGAAAAAAACGGTGGCGACATTTTTGGCGCGAAGACAGATAAAATGGCTCCATTTGGCTCCTTTTGACCTGTGTTTTGGCCACTTTCACCAACCTCCCAACGGCAACAACTGGCTTCCGCGCCTCCGATGTTTTGACCTGTGGCGGTGACGGCTGGTGACGGCCTCGTCGAAGAGAAGTCAGAGTTGCCACCAAATGAACGGTGAGTTTTGATTGCTTTCGCTACTTGTAGAGCAGCAGGAACGTCATAGAGTTGCAGTATTGCCCTGTACGATAGGCGCTCGGCGTCCGACGCGGTGGGCGTGCTCGCCCCAACAAAACAAACGAGGCCTAGCATTTCGAAACTACAGGGTGAAACAAGGAGACGGCAGGTTCTTTAAATCGACCGGAAAATTCGGTTTCTTAACCTATCGCGCTACGACCTTGTGCAGCGTTGCCCACAGATGGTGCATTTTTTATGTAAAATTTGCAAAGAACGAACTTACCCGAGGAAAAATTAAAGAAAGAAAAAGGCTTAGCTCCTATGGAAACGCAGCGACGCCACCGGTCTGCAAACAACACGGCGCCGTTTCGCACGGGAGACGAGACGATGGCGCAACGAACGCTGCCAACGAACGAGCCAACGTTACTAGAACCACTCAGTTGGGAAACTGCCATAGAGACTGCTCTGAAAAAGTGGCACCGATCCGTCCACGAGAACCGAGCTAATGGCGATCACAACGCCGCCATTTCTCCCGCAGCGGCCAGTCGAGGAACTGCACGTGACTTCCATTTTCATTGTAATCGGCCATTTTGGGGCCAGAACAGATACTGTGGAAAGGGCTTCGAGGTACCGCCCCCGACTCCCAGGCGGACGCGCCGCGGATTACTACTAGGTTAATATGCGCCTAGCTCGGGACGCGCTACCTGAAATCACCGCTGAGGCACGGTTGTATAAAAACAATATTAATTGTACTGCAAAACTTGCAAACTAAAGATTTTAGAAAACAACACGCGCCCCCGTTTTGTACTGATCTCCAATAAACGTTACTACAAAAAGACTTTTTTTCGTTGGTTTTTACGCAAAAACATGCTTTCTAAAAGCATCAAGGCGACTACAGTTAAGACAAATGATACAGAGTGGCGCTGTTGTCGCATTTAGCATTTAGAAAGTAAAAGCATAAATTATTGCTCAATTAAACGCGCGCGCGCACGACTTCGCGGCACTGTTAAATTTCGTGGACACCCCTGCGACGTTTTGTCGAGCGGACTTACCCAGGCGGCTCTGATAGGCCACAAATAAATTCGGGAGCACTTATCCGCTTCCAAACAGTCCTTTCTACGCGCTAAAAACCCTCGCTCCGCTTGGGGAAACTTTAATATTGATTGAAAATGTGTTCATTTACGCATTGCTGATACGACCATCCCTTTGGCCTAAGAGCATCAAGGTGAAACTTTACAAATTTTAAAAAAGAAATTTGCATACAACGACAAATGTATGACAAAAAAAATAATTCCTTCTATTCTTGGGATTGAACCTGGTTCCGCTGCGTGTGAAGCGGACACCTTTCAAAGGAGCTACATATTATTATTTTGTAATTATTATTGCGTGCCATTGAGCTACTCTACAGCTTTATATAATCGCTGTGGCAACTGCCGACAATATTGTTTCCTGTGTTGTTGTGGCGGCTGCCGCAGACTATCCACTATCTACTTTATAATCTCGTGGCGCGAACTCGCACCAGGCTTCATAGGAACCGCCAAAGGTTTCGGCACGTTCGTTTCGGCGAGCTCCTACCGCCTCGGTCGCCTGCACCTCGCGACGCCGACGACCGCGGAGATAAGCGCGGAAAGACGCTTTCGATGAAACGTCGCAAGGTTTGTCGATGAAACTAACACGGGAACTTTTCGATGAGCCTAAACTCGTATTAAAACGTCGCTGCGTCGACGAAACGATCTGCGATGTAACATCGTTTGTTTGACGAACTGATTGCCACCGGGCATATAGGATGAAACAAGGAGACGGCAGGCTCTTTAAATCGACCGGAAAATTCGGTTTCTTAACCTACCGCGCGACGACTGTGTGCAGCGTTGCCCACAGATGGTGCATTTTTTTTTGGTAAAATTTGCAAAGAACGAATTTACCTGAGGAAAACGTGAAGAAAGAAAAAGGCTTAGCTCCTATGGAAGCGCAGCGACGCCACCGGTCTGCAAACAACACGGCGCCGTTTCGCACGGGAGGCGAGAGATGGCGCAACGAACGCCGCCAACGAACGAGCCAACGTTACTAGAACCACTCAGTTGGGAAACTGCCATAGAGACTGCTCTGAAAAAGTGGCACCGATCCGTCCACGAGAACCGAGCTAATGGCGATCACAACGCCGCCATTTCTCCCGCAGCGGCCAGTCGAGGAACTGCACGTGACTTCCATTTTCATTGTAATCGGCCATTTTGGGGCCAGAACAGATACTGTGGAAAGGGCTTCGAGGTACCGCCCCCGACTCCCAGGCGGACGCGCCGCGGATTACTACTAGGTTAATATGCGCCTAGCTCGGGACGCGCTACCTGAAATCACCGCTGAGGCACGGTTGTATAAAAACAATATTAATTGTACTGCAAAACTTGCAAACTAAAGATTTTAGAAAACAACACGCGCCCCCGTTTTGTACTAATCTCCAATAAACGTTACTACAAAAAGAGTTTTTTTCGTTGGTTTTTACGCAAAAACATGCTTTCTAAAAGCTCAAGGCGACTACAGTTAAGACAAATGATACAGAGTGGCGCTGTTGTCGCATTTAGCTCGGTCTCGGTGGACGCCAGCGGCCCAGGTTTCAACGGTGAGTTTCCCAACTGAGAGTTCTAGTAACGTTGGAACGAGCATACGGCGCCGAGAGCCGGCACTTTAGCAGACAATCCTTTCGACCCAAAAGCGGCTCGCGTTCCGCAGGCGGCGACAGTACGCAGAAACAAAAACAGGCGCGGTAACAACAAGGAACTGCAGTTCCTTGTCTGCTAAACACGCCGGCTCTCGGCGTCGTCTGCTCGTTCGTTGGCGGCAGTTGGCGTCGTGACCGCTTGCGCCATCTCTTGTCTCCCGTGCGAAACAGCGCCGTGTTGTTTGCAGACCGGTGGCGTCGCTGCGCTTCCATAGGAGCTAAGCCTTTTTCTTTCTTTACTTTTTCCTCAGGTAAATTCGTTCTTTGCAAATTTTACAAAAAAAAATGCACCATCTGTGGGCAACGCTGCACAAAGTCGTAGCGCGATAGGTTAAGAAACCGAATTTTCCGGTCGATTTAAAGAGCCTGCCGTCTCCTTGTTTCACCCTATATGCCCGGTGGCAATCAGTTCGTCAAACAAACGATGTTACATCGCAGATCGTTTTGTCGACACAGCGACGTTTAAATACGAGTTTAGGTTCATCGAGAAGTTCCCGTATTCGTTTCATCGACAAACCTTGCGACATTTCATCAAAAGCGTCTTTCAGCGCCTATCTCCGCGGTCGTCGGCGTCGCGAGGTGCCAGCGACCCAGGCGGTAGGAGCTCGCCGAAACGAGCGTGCCGAAACCTTGGCGTTTCCTATGAAGCCTGGTGCGAGTTCGCGCCACGAGATCATAAAGTAGATAGTGGATAGTCTGCGGCAGCCGCCACGACAACACAGGAAAAGATATTGCCGGCAGTTGCCACAGCGATTATATAAAGCTGTAGAGTAGCTCAATGGCACGAAATAATAATTAAAAAATAATAATATGTAGCTCCTTTGAAAGTGTCCGCTTCACACCCAGCGGAACCAGGTTCAATCCCAAGAATAGAAAGGAATTATTTTTTTGTCATACATTTGGCGTTGTATGCAATTTTCTTTTTAAAATTTGTATGTAAAGTTTCACCTTGATGCTCTTAGGCCGAAGGGATGGTCGTATCCGCTATGCGTAAATGAACACATTTTCAATCA
>JAZHYW010020111.1:0-10487 GCA_037355805.1 Ixodes ricinus | reverse complement strand
CATAACTTTTGCAGCTATGTCACTTTCATATAGTTACATACACTGTGTCATGTTCATTGTTTTATTTCTTCATCGGCTACTAAAGTTTCCTAATATTTTTATGTCGTTCTCCTGTTATAATATGGTCTGGGCATTCTATGACCTAAGGTGCTTTTGTGCCCATAAACCCTAATCACTCAAACAAAACAGCTAAAATAACTTATGCTGACACCACATCTATAAAAATGTATCGCCATACGTATCAGAAATATATTTGGAAAAGTAGGAAAGTATTTGGAATAACAAAATCAAGAATACATATTGGTGGAGCTGAAATACATACAGAGAAGCACAGTGTTATAAAAACATTTATTTTGGATGTTTTCGGTCACCCCTTAGAGCATCCAAAGAACAAAAGATTTAAGCATGCTTAGAATACGAGATTTTGTTTGAACCTCAGCATGCGAGTTATTCGCGGCATGTTGGAACCTGAATTAAGCTAGAATCAAATTTACCGCAGAATTAGCATCATGTATTTTGGAAAGTAGTAACGGAAGCAAGCGATTTGTTCCCGTGGCTTGAGACGCGGTTTTATATCGGCATCTCTCAATTTTCCGAGACAAAACTCCAGCGACATCTAAATCAGTTTTGTGCCCTTCCCAAAATAACCTCAAGAATCCACCATGATCGCGTCCAAACCGGACGCCTCTTTCAGTGGTGACCTGGAAGACGTAACCGTGGAATCAGGTTCAGCGGAGGCCGTATTCTTTCATTTGTTAGATGGGTGCGCTTAGAGAGCCTTCAACTTTTGTGATCCTTTGGAATAGACGACCACGTAAAGTGTGGAAAAACAAGTGTTTCCTTTTGCACAATAAACAAGGGAGTCACGTGCGATCACAGACACAAAACGTCCCTGACACAACTTGGTCGTGACCCTTTGTGTGGAGATCAACATTTCTTTTAATCATCGTTAACAAATTACACCGGCTCCTTGGGGTGTATCGCGATACCAAGAATGCGCCCCGAAATGTATTTTGATACAGAAATACAAAATACACTTGAGACATTGTATCGTAATAAAGAAATACAAATAGGTAGTGTAATTCTAACATACCATTGCGACACATTTGTTTAATAATACTCCTCAACTCCTGGTCGGCGCTGTCGCGGTGGGAAGGGGGGGGGGGGCGGGGGGGACGCTGCGCCATGGCAGCCTTGACACGGCAACAAACGTTATGATGCTAACAGTCTGTGCCCTTAGGGGGCAGATGCAGCATCGGCGACGCACCGATCCTCCAGGAGAGACTGGACCTACCGGTAGATGAAGCACTCGTCCGGAAACGGGCCGTCCGGGGCGTGCGAGAGCATGACGTGATCGATTATCCTACGATACCTGTCCGACATCAAGCTTCACTCATTCCTGAAAAGCAGCTCGGAGTCCTCTTGGCCAGAAGACAGCGCCCCATACGTTCACGGCAATCCGAGCTGCTGGCGGCGGCGTTCTGAACGAACTCTGGTTGGTAGCTTTGAAACAAATATTAATATGTGAATCTTGCGTCACCATAAGCGCCCTCTTTGCAAAAAAGAAAGCTTTAAATATGAATCGGCTTCTCGTACCGACAGTTTTCCGGTCGCCACACCCGGACACGCTGGTCCCACCCCCGTCGGGAAGGTTGACTCGCCTGAAAATTGCACTTCCGCAGAATCGTCCCCCGTCCATGACTCGTGGTCCCTGGCAAAGCGCACTCTGTCCCGCTTAAAGGACTCGCCAAGGAGAGACTTCCGCCGTCCCTGCGGCTTGCAACAATCCAGGATTTAGCAAGCATGTTTAGGACCGTCCGGACGGACTCATCCTTTTCCAGGCTACTTCGAAGTCGCCGCGCCGATTGGAACGGATCCACCGCTACAGCTGCAACCGGCTGGTGGTCCTCGTTGTCTGTCGTTGATCGGGGATTTCTGATTCGTAACTTTTAGATCGGTCCTTAGTCATGTTGGCATCTAGGGAAATCAAACGGCCGATTCTGCAGCACGCTCTGCTAGTGGGAGAATACTTACATAAAATACCTTATAACCACTATCAAATGTGTTTGAAGTGGTGCGTTCGCTTAAAGTGGCAACATGAGTGGATTTCTAAAACACGATACAAATTACATGCAGTAAAACCCTTCATAAGTAAAGAGAATCGTGCCCGGCATGGGGACCGCTTTGTAGAAAGTCGTCCTACGCCGGTTACAAGTTTGTCATACGCGTCGCACACAGGCACGTTTTGAAAAGGAGGACTGTCCAGTTGTGAGCAATGTGACTACATTAGGCAATGTGCACATCTCTATTGAATGCCGTACATATGTTAAATACCGTCACACGCACTAATCGTAGCTATATAAAGAGCATGTCCACCTACACATTGCCCTGCTTCGCGGTGATGAACCGCCCATTCCACATGATTGCATATTTAATTTTCTCACAGATATCGGCCTTATACACCAATTGTGAATTTATTTTCCACCCCAAACTCGTGACCATTTTTTTACATTTAAACAGGTGAATGGTCATACTTTTATCACATCACCAGTTACCAGACTTGTACGCGTTAGTAAAAAAGTAAGGAATATGATTTACAAATACACAATACTAAGATGTAACTAAAGAGTTATAATTACTCGTCCCATGAAAGCGAACGAGCGTTAACACAAAAGGAATCCTTTACTTTTGCGGCGTTATTTTCCACCTTACTGTCCTAGGGAAAGACACAAAACACAAAAGTTATAAAAGCGTTTATTGTTGCCACCAGTCACACTTTTGTGACCTTGAGCAACATCTGGGTCTCAAAAAGTGTCATCGGGCATTTTACCTCGTTTTTATGTGAAGATGTCGTCCGATGCGCTGAAAACAGTTTCGCTTGAGGCACTTACGAAGGCCTGGGCACTGCGTTCAGTACTTCTTGAGAAAAATGGAAGAGCTCCCTGCCCTGGTGAACGCGCAAAGCTTCGTTGTTACAGCCGGAGTTTGAGGCTGTGAGAATCGGAAAGCTATTCACAACTCCAACTATCTATAGGAGGCGCCACTCGTTTTCCAAATGGCTGTTATACCGAATGGCAGAAATACGTACTTGCATATCAGTCAGTGAGCCTGTCTAGCGTGCCGGCATCGCTTAGCGACTCAAATTGTTCCCACTTGTTAAGCTTATTACTTACAGTAGGAGGCGTATTTTAATTGAGGAACAATTAACAATTAACAATTAAGGAATGTCCCTGAACTAACTTCTTTTTTGAAATTTATTGCTAGATATAGGTGTTAATTTCGGTTTCCCTCCTAACACGATATTTGTCTCACAGCGTAATTATGAGTTAATGAAATTGTCTAAGAAAACTCTCTTTTCTGACAGTCATAAGATATCAATAAGCAGTACTTAAATTTTTGCACGCGTATAGTTTATTATTCTACGGTTCTACAGTTTTTTTTTACACTGAATCTTTAGGGCTACGTTCACATAATTATTAATTTATGCTTTTCTTGGCAAAGGATGTTTAATATTAACTGTAATTGGCCTGTGTATCATACACCGCAAATCAAATATAATTTGTGATATATCCTTGAAAACATTTTATTCCACGGAATGTCCCAGACAGTTTGTCATGCTCCAGTGGAATTAAGTCACATGATATATAACCTGTTTTGTTTAGCTGGCGTGAGCTTAACCAACATTACTCTCACACTCCTAAAACTTCTTGCAGCTAGCAGGAAAGAATATATAATGTCCCTGTATTGCAACCTTGGATTGGATTGGACTATGTTGGTCAAACACTTTGTAGTGGGCGATAAAAGCTTAAAATGGGACCTCGAGTCTTGAATCTTGCCAGTGGAGCCTCTCCAGCTGAACAGACCAAACTTAACACTTCTATAAATCCCCCTTCCCCCGACCCCTAAAAAAAAAAAATATATATATATATAGTGGCTTGCAATTTTTTATTGCTAGTTTCGATGTGTCCATAACGTGTCAACCAATTTTGAGGAAAATCTGAGACAACAAAAAGTTCGCCGGAGAAGCGTCCTTCAACGGTTTTATTTTTGTCTCGCAATTCTCAAATACGAACGTACGACGGCAAACAATTTAATAAAACGGAGCAACGATTTTTTCCACGCTGTATAAACAGATAAAAAATGCTAAAATAATGTTACTTGTCCCGCAACAATTCTCAACTAACGAAGGATAAACAATTTCATCAAACGAACGAAATGAGGCTGCTGCTCTCATTAACAAACGCAAATTTAAATCAAGTGCCACGAATGTTTTAAAAAATGATACTTGTTCTGCAATTTTTAAATACGAACGACGCAGAAAATAATTTGATAAAGCGAAGCAACATTGTTTCCGCGCGTTAACGAAACACAAGTACGCACACGCAGACGCACATACACGCATGCGCATGCATACACGCACGCGCTACAGCTTGCCTCTATCTGCCCGGTTACTATTATGATGAGGTCAGTGTGTGTGTGCGTTTTGGGGTATGACGTCCTCGTCTGTACTTCTCGGTTTAGGGTTTCCAAGACGTTGAATGTTATCTGTATCAGTTGTGGAACTAAGGAACTTTGCCCCGGAGATGTGTTTCTTCGTACGTCACCCGCGATAGGGCGCATGCTTGGAATTTTAGGAAATTATCATCTGCTTTGGTGCTTTTTGACGGTGGAAAACAGCGTGCGAAATATTTTAAAGTCCTTTTACATGCACATTTAAAAAATATAATTCATTCGCGTGTGAGTTGTTACCACTACATTGGCAGACTCGCAACATGGTGGCGACCAGAGGGGTGCAATGTTTGGGGGCCTGTTTAGTCAATGTTACTATACCAAAGTCGGTTGACAAGCTTCCTGTATTCGTGGCGCGTGCACTTGGTAGCGCTCGCTACCAGAGCCGCTCGCTGCCTTATCAGCTCGCCACACTGAGCTCCAGTAGGAGGTTGGATGCCGCATTGAGCAAACAGGTATGAAGCCACAGGAAGTAAGCGGCTTGTCCCGGAAGTGAGCGCTCGACAGGCTTTACAACTCTTCCTAGTGCTGTTATGCACAGCGTTCACGGCACTGGACTTTTTCTTGTATTCTCGAGAGAGCATGCTTGTTGCGCAGTAATAGTCCGTGCAGACCAGACTTCCAAGGAGACCAATGGCTCCTGGGAAGCCATTGGATGTGGAAATTTCGAAATTCTTGTCAAGTGTGTATATGTCTAACGTTAAAATGCCTTGTTATCGAGATTAAATTCAAATTGGGATTATAAAAACACCCACTCAAAGACACAAGAAAGCATGAACCAAAACATCGAACCAATGCACAAGGAATCTCAGCAGACGCCCGACATCTGGGATAAACATCGAAATTCCGGTGAAACTGCCAGCAAGATAACTGGCCGTTGCCAAGGTCCTGCTCGTGCGGACAAGCACGTGCAATTTCAAGCTTCCCAAAACTATTTTCACGAGCAAGCTGCACGTTCTTGTAGTCATGAAGCACAAATAGACAAAATTCATAATTAACCAAGCATCACGGAGAATGCAAGGATTGGTATTACAGGCGCCACACGCGCTCGCCTTCTCCGTAGAAAAGATTCGAAGTAAATAACCGAAACAAAGTGTTGACGAACGCGCGTACAAGGTGCAATTTGTTTTAGGCATTTGCTGTAGAAAAGATACTACTGCTAAGGCCAGCACGCGCGGTGCGTGGAACACCAATCCCTGCATTCTCCTTGATGTTTGGGTAATTTAGCAATAGGTCTATTGGGGCGTCATGCTCGTACGATGGCTATGTTTACCCAGCTTATTCTGTGATGGCCCCGCCAATTGCGGCCAGCAACGCAGTGGCAGCAGAGTGACGGACATCGCTTCAGTGCGGGTGTTTCAGTTCGTGTTTCGGTTATCCACGAAAACGCAAGCTGTTAATTAAATTCTCAGCTCGCGTTTTCAGCACGACGAGCATCACGCGAGAGATAGTGATAAATAAAGGGGCTAAATGCGGTTTCACAAATCACTTACCCTTATCAACAATTGTTTCTTGCTTTCTGCATCTGCTTTCGCAGTTTGGCCGGTCAAAAAAAAAAAAAAAAAAACACACGCGGTGTAATTTCGCCGGCATCGGTGAGGTAAGCGCCCCGAATGCCTACGCTCACCTGCGCTAGATAGATGGATTGATGGATGAAATTGAGCCTTTTTGAATCGGGCGGTGTTTCGCGCCGGCCGGCATTGTTGGCGCCAGCTCTGAATAAGCTGCGGAAACATGGCCCGTGGTTGGGGCTCCCTTCGACAGCTGCCGCTCCAACATTGAAAAACTCGGTTTTTGAATCATTTTACTTCTACTGGCTGTAGACAATTGGATTTTTAGTATGTTAACTATACTTGTAAAATAGGTATTTGTAAAAAAAAAGTTACACCTCGATACGTCACGGGTTTGATTTTTATAAGCTATATTAAAGCTTAGTGTTTTTTTGTTTTTGTTTTTTGTTTACGCTGTAGATACGGATATTGGCGTGGATCTCGCAGATTTTACGTCATATCCGCTAAATATTTTTTTGTGATAGCGAATATTTAGCTAAAAACGTGTTTATAAGCAGAAATATAAAAAAATGACCGCATCTCCACGTGGTCAATGATGTTGATTGGGCGAAGCTCTGGTGGTGCTGATGATACTGATTTTATTGTTCATAGGTAGTGCTGATGGTGCTGTTATTTTTATTGCTCATACGTAGTGCTGAGTTTCGGGTTGCGTTTCGACTTCATTATTACTGCTTTATGGTCGGTGAAATGCAGAGGCAGTGGTTCTTCTAGCGGATCAGCTTGTATCCGCTAGAAGCCGTGGGAACGCATCTCCACCGCTTAAGTCAACGGTCCATGTCAGAAAGAGAATGTGTGGTATGGAACGTGGTTATATACGCATTTGAGCATTTGACCGCATCGCCCTCTCGTCTATAAACGTTGAGCCAATGCATGCAAAGTTTAACGCGATTATATACGCATTCGACCGCAGCGCCCTCTCCTGTATAGACGTTGAGCGGCTACATGCAACGTTTCATCCATGACAGGAACCCCAGCTTTTGAGTTACTACCACATCTCAGAGCCCCCTACTTGTCCCACAGTCGCGGCCGAGTGGTTAAGGCGATGGACTAGAAATCCACTGGGGTCTCCCCGCATAGGTTCCAATCCTGTCGACTGCGCAAACATTTTTTCTTTCTATATGAGCGTGGACGCCGGACGGACGGACAGACGGACGGACAAGGCTAGACCTCTAAGGAGCTTCGCCCCTAAAAAATGGCACCTTTCCCTTGGTATCTTGGCGAGGGAAGTAGTAACACAGTGTGATGCAGCACCGAGCTGGATGCTCTGCGTCGCGTAGCATTCTTAGGGCGCTGTGATGTACGCAAAGAAGCAGTAAAATATCAATGGGAGGCCCGTACCTTGTTGTCTTCAAGTTCTATTTTGAAAAACAAAACAAAAAAACCACCGGTGTCATACGTTGCAAAATGGTAAACAAGAACTCGGACTACCTAAGTCACTGTTTGCTTTGTCTCCTGCTACTTTTTTTTAACTGTAAAAATGGATATTTACTGGTCAAACCCGGTAGGGGGTAAAGACGAAAGACATTTCTGTGTTACTGAGCATTCTAACCCTCCCCGCCCCCTCCCTGTAGTGTACAGTAAATACACAATTATGAAAAACAGTACACACACAGAGAAGAGAAAAAAAATTAAGCGTGTCACATTCACGCGTAATACTTATAAACACCTTGGTATGTGAACGCAACAGGAGACAAGGGACACACGGTGTCCGACGTGTTTTGTGTGTCCCTTGTCTCCTTTTGAGGTCGCATACCAAGATGTTTTACCAACACGCTCTCCTAATTCTATCGGTATAAACACGTATCTAAGGAAAATGTTTAAAAATGAGCTACAAAAAAGTCGTCGTCACATTTTTAATGTGTCAAAGCGTAGGAAAATATATTAATTCCACAATCATTAAACATAATGTCATGTTCAATAAATAATTTATTAAATCACAGGAACAACCTGACTCGTCATAGTGGCCAAAAAAACAACAACACTGGTATCGTTATTGAGGAAGACAAAATCTGTTTAGACATTCTGAAAGAAAACAAATTGTGTCAGCGACGACAGTCTGTCGCTCCTTTCGCTTTCACTATTTTGTTAATCCCGGAGCTCGCTCCTTTTTTCCGCTGCTGGTAGTAGAACGCCACTATAAGATTGATCCCGTGTTGGGACCCGCGGGGATTGAGTAGTTCCGACATGCTCGAGCATTGCGTCCAGCTGGCACTTGTGTTCAGTCAGTGAGGACATATGAACTTCGTCAGCCTTCAACTGGCAGTCAGTATTTCGTTTTGCCTGTCATGAATGGGAACCGGAAGCAAACAGAAGGTGACAGTCACACAACACATAATCTGGTAAACTAACTGTCTTGCGCAAAGATAACAAGCAACATAATCTGACATATGTCATTAAACCATGATACAAAAAAATACGGAAAATGGAGAGTTGGCAAGTGTCCTTGTTAGCCGCCTTCTGTTAATTTCTGATATCTAAGAAGAAATTCATTCCCTGTCTTAGAGAAGATGCGCAAGTTTCACGCGCCGAACGTCAGGGTGCACCTGCTTTATTAGGTGTTTGGTAAGTTACGACACCACGAACCCAAAGCCATTTGGGTTCGTGGTGTCGTACAATCTTAAGAAGTTTGGACAAGAAACAAACAAAAATAGCCCAAACCAGCAGTCTTCCCCTCAACAGCTTTGCATGCGAAGTATGGTATGACGTATAGCTCAGTATCCAGGGTTCATTCACAAGGGGAAGCATCTTGCTCACCTTTAGATGGAAAGAGAAAACATTTCTGAGTCACAGAGTGATATCGTGAGATATCGTGCATCAGGCATCTTCCGCTCATCCTGCCTCTCATACACTTGGAACCGTGGTAACCCCCCCCCCCCCCCAATGGACCGCCTAGAAAACCTTGCGAGCCGTCTCGGCCGCGTAAAGCTAATGCCGCAGTGACCTTTTCTACGGACGAGCCGATGAACGAGCATGAGGCCATAATTTGCCGAGGATAAACCTCCTCGAGTTTGGAGTCTTTACTCCCCGCCGTCACCGATACTACTGAGCGGCGGAAAGACGGGGACGGAAAGCAAATGCCCCTCGCAAGAAGACATATTTTAAAATGCAATGCCCGGTGTGTTCAAACTCGTTTTCTACCTTCCCTTTTTTAAAGTTTGTTAATGTTTTACAAATGTTGTTTTCCATGGCAGAGCTGTTGCGCTTTATGAAATGGAACTGCACAGGGATCTTTCGTAACTTAGATGATGTGGGGTTCCTTTCGCACAAGCACGAACCGTTGGAATTTTGTCTGGAAGAAACACAGGAATGTGGCAGGGTCCGTTGGGATAGGTAGTAAGCTTCCAGTTGCTACAGTTTCAAAGACGATGTCGCCATGGGATTTTAACTGCATACGCTGTGATTTTTCGCTAACGAAGTTTAATGAAAAGGATAAACCAACTGAGGTCATGGAACAAGCATTTTCGGAACTTAGAAGGAATATGATTTTCATTCCCACTACTATACAGAAGGCACAAAAACCGAATCATTTGTTGGCTCTGCCATGATAGGCCCTTCAGTAAGAAGTGTTCGTAGGCTAAATTCGTCGGCGACTGTTTTACACAGATTCGCCGAGTGCCTTACGAGGTCTGACATCAACTGCTACCCCCGAAACGTCCTGAATGTTTTAGTGCAGAACAAAAATAGTAGCGGCGACCGGAAAGGATGTAATGCTCTATTCTTCTGGGTACCTTAGCCAAGTCGGAATGCCAGAAAATGAAGAGGTAGATCGCGTTGCGGGAGCTTGGGGCACCCGTGCTCTAAACATTGGGAGCATCCCGTTGAAAGATTACTGAGGCCTAATCAAATATCACGTTAAAGCTCTGTGGCAAGCATAAGGGAGCTTATAGGTATCAAAGAAACTGCATATGATAAAGTTCTTTCTCAGTGAATGGGAGAGTGCTACGCACAAAGACTGGTTTTATGAGGTAGTCCTTGGTTGTTTACGCATTGGGCACACGTGGCTCACCCATGGGCACCTCTAACGTGGGGATGAACGTATTTAATGTGAACATTGCTAGGAACGTTTGAGTGTCTTACACAATCTTCTCGAATCCTCTTACTTATGATGATAAACGTCGCCACTACTTCTCCCAGCTCTATAAAGAGCATTTTTCTTTACTCCTAAGTGTGTTACTTAAAAATGAGCCACTGCTCCCACCCACCCAGGTGTTTCAAGTTTCTATAATGTATTGATCTTTTACGCGACTGTAGCCTTATTTATACTGTACGGTCCTGCTCATATGTTACCAGAGTGTCGAACCGGAACCGAACCGAACCGAAAACCGGAACTGAACCGTTATTTTTAGCCGAACCGGAACTGAACCGAACCGAAATCGTCGCCGCCATCTTGGAACTGAACCGGAACTG